>SJOL01005348.1:269544-285272 GCA_004794785.1 Opisthorchis felineus
TATATATATATATATATATATATATATATAATTAGACGAACCTTATGGTTGCACGGCAGTGAAGCATCACTGTCAACAGTGATGTTGCTGTCTTTGACGATGATGATGACGATGATGATTGTAATCGTTTACGAGATGAACTAGAAAAAACAAAAGCTTGCCAGACGGTTACTTATCCATAAACCTCATGCACTTCTAACGAGATGGTTACTAATGTCAACTGATAAATCACATAAACCACTTGTAAGTAGCCCCATTTTAAACAACATCCGAGTGAAGGCAACCGTATCCAAGCACTCAGGCCTCAGAATAACCCTTCCCTATTATCCTGCGCAGAGGATGCGGCAACTGTACTACGAACGGCAGTGTTCAGGGAACAATTGCATAACTTTAGCCCTGTCTGATCTTAATCTTCATCACTGCTCATCACCGACCTTGCAGCACAGGTTAATCCCCCGCGGCCCGCGACCCATTTGTTCTTTCTCGCATTCAGTCGAAAGGCGTATCTCAACCTTGTGGAGTTTTCAAATTTTTTGTGTGGTCACACTTTAACGGTTTTTTATGCCCTGCTCACGAAGCTGAGTTAAATCGTACGCTTGCAGACGGTCATGTAACCCCGCTACAATAAGAATTCACTTCGGGCGTACGTTAAACTCGTTATAGTGAACTGACGCATCCCGCTTTTCAACAAAAAGGTTTCAGTTCAAACGACTGCATTCATATAACAGTATTTATGTAACAAACCACAAACAAACCCTGCACCTAAATAGAGGAATCCATTCTTGTCTAACCACTTGCAGAATTCCTAATAGGGTCCGTCAAAATTTCTGAGCTTCTTGGTTATTGACCAATGTTTCGCACTGGCATCTTCATCTTCATTTTGGATCCTACTTACCCTTATCGCGAAATCACTCACTTCTTGTTTTGACATTGATCACAATGATCACCTTCAGATTCTACCAAGTGCATGTCTCCCTCGGAGGACCCGCATAGTATGCGTCCACCTCACCGATCCTAGGAACATCCTTTATTAACACATAGCAATAAGAGCAAGAGCGTATAGCGTAGAGGATGCTTTGGTGGGTCTAATGCCCGAAGAGTATTTTGGCTTATTTCTGTCGCTTGTTGGAACCGTGGCCAGCAATACTTTCGAAAACTCTGGGAGAAAAATCATCTTGGCGATTACTCAGATCATCCTTTATGTTTTCCGCTTAAAAGCCTGGAAATGAGTTGAGTTATTTAGACCGTTGGGTCACTGACAGGGTAAAGTGGGTAGTTAAACGGGCACGGGACTATCTTGCAGTTACAAATAATTCCTGCGGTTTCGTTGGGCGAGATGTTAGCAACGTTTGACCTCCTTCTTGAGTCTTCTTCTTTTGAAGTACTTTTAGATTTGAAACACAGGGCGGTCGAGAGCTGATTTCATTAGAAATTTCAAGTGACTAATTTGTTCCCAAAACAGACTGGTTTTGAAGCTGACGTTTCGTACGGTGATAGTCCGTGACGAAAAGACTGAAGTTTACCGTGTTCTAAACGCTGTTGCGCCTTGATGCCGTAAGCTCTACTACAGGGCATCCGTGCGACACTCACAGAATCTCGCACACCTGGTCGCTCAATGTTTAGAGGTTAGACAAACACGGAATTCCGTCGTATACTTTGGGGTTTAGAATGGCTGTGGTGACTTGTTCCAACTTATGATTAAGCATTTAAACTAAAAGCCACGAGTGAGGAATCTGATCATCCTCTTGTCAGGAACCGGGTGACCAGCAGTACCCCAGCCAACTTAAAGAGATTTTTCTTACAACTTGGTACTTTCATACCTCATCAGCACTCACGTGACCTCATCAGCCGAGTCGCCTTACTTGCTGCATGTAGCAAAGCGAGTTTGTTATAAACAGGTTACCACCGACGCCTCCTTGCTGTTTTGCGTAGTCCTTTTCTCTCTCACACCCCAAAAACATTCCTCTGTCTGTAGGCCAATCTGTCGGAACTGACGATTTACTTCTACGTGCATCGGTGCTGGCTGCGACATCCGTCAGCCGAAAACCTCAGGCACAACAAAAAACAACCCTTCATAAGCCAATTTTTCTGAGTGCTTCTAGTGCTCACGCTCCAAAGCAAGTAAGACACCAGATGACGCAATTCAAAGTGGTGTTTGCTGCGTATCAAAATCAATTATTCAAGATCCAATTACATTGGTTGGGTTGGCTGACCGAAGTGTTTTAGGCACAGCTAACTTCAGAACCAACTGGAAACGTCTAGCTACAATGTGCCTTTAACAGAACGTCCCCGCGCACCCGGATCGACTACACTGCCATGAGATACCAATGGCACTAGAACCCTGGATGGTAACTATGAAACCTCAAAGCCTCAAAGGCTTGTGAGAGCATATCTTCTCTAGGGCGCTACCGAGACCTTGTATGGATCATTTTCTAACCACATGGACCCTAGTTACCGCTCTGCTGATCTACTTGCCTCAGTTTGCGAAAAACTTGTGTACAGAGGTTAGTGCCCAAAAAAGATGCCCACTCCATCCTTATCTAATTTCGTGATCAACGAGTTACTGAGACAAACGCAAGGAGGACTTCAGAACCCTTGCGTTGGAAGACACGCCTTAAACACCTTACCGATACGGAATGTATAAAAGACGTCCTTTTTCTGTTCGAACAGTGGAAGAAGGCGGATTTGTTTTCGGGTCAGATGAACAAATTCATTCAGTCCTTTGACATGCGCTTTTTATCCACAATTTGTAAGGTCATGCTTGTGAACAGGCACTCACTGAACACTTTATTGTTGCCCAAGGAGAGACATTCAAGGTTGTAGAGAGTAGGGTTGCACAAACTTTTGACTGTGGTGTGACCGGGAAGGTTATTTCACGAACAACTATGACAACAGTCAAGATCTCTGGTTTGAGACGACTATAGTGGCAAAGTGGCACATATCTGAACCTCAAGGGATGCGTATGGCAGGCTGTGCAGGCAGTGGAACTAAAATGTTTTCAAGCCTTCTTTACCAATTTTCTTGGTACTGTATTTTGTTGGGCCTGAAGCCAACGAGTCTGAAACGAGAAATTTGGAATGCAAGTAATCAGTTGTACTGTAGGCGGTTTTGTCATGCATTGTGCATGTTAAATCTTTGTCTGCCGATGTCTTCCGTGCCGAAATCTGACTTAAGCCAGCGAAATGGATATCGCTGTTTGACGTGAGAGATGAAGATGAAAGTGGTTACAAGATGCTTGGTAGTATTAAAGTGACCCGCCTTCTAAGATGAGCTACACGTGAGTTATTCTGTGCATCGTTCGAAACTCTGCTAGCTATGGCTGATAATCTATGCCAGTTGCGTCCGGAGGCTTGGGCACCCGACACGACTGTGGTAGGCAGGAACCGGGCCAAGCCAACATCCTTTTTTATACATTTCTTCACATTAAAGCCTTCAAAACAATTACTGTTTTACATCGGAAAGGCGACGATGTCTTTCTGTAAAGGACGATGAGAAAGTCAGTGTCAAACGGTGGTTGAGAAGGTCAGTTCCCCCAACCAATTAACAGTGTGTTGAATCCCCAGGATATCAGGCATTACGAGAAGTGAGGGAGTAAGAAGTGTGACGCGAGTTTAAAAAACCATGAACTTTTTTTGTTTCTGGACGCGGTGGCTTAATAGACTAATAGTATGAAAAGAGCATCACGTCCGCATAAACCTAACCTAAGTCATAATGTACTCTGCTTTTTACACGTACTTCACGTGACATTGATGGTCACGGTAGATTGAGACCTTAGAGAATAGAGAGGATTCTGAGTAAATGTAATACTATTACATGTGCATAATTTCCTGATCTGGAAGCTGGCTGTGATCCGTATAGTACAAAATGTAATGATTTAAAAGTTCATCCGATATGGAGGTTTTCGTTAATAATATAGAAGTACTAAGCCTCAGGACATCGTAAAATTAAACCCATGTTATTACTTGGAACTCATGAGGCCCACATTTTGTATGCGCAAATGTCTACTTCCACTGATTTTTTAGGATTTGATTTCGATTTGAGGAAAAACCCTCAAAGTTAACACTTTTCATAAGGCGGTTTAGGAGCTCTTCGACAGCGCACGACCGGTTTCGCCCTTCTTTGGGCTCATCAAGTAGGCTCAGTTCCCAAGTTTCTGTCAATCTTATGTTTTACGTGAACCCAGCTTGTATGAACTTGAACTACTATTCTTATCCGCACATCATTATGGTTTCAACGGCAGACTGATCTGAGGCTCCAGCTGAATGTTTAGTTCATGATGGTCTTCTTCGTAGGAGAAGAGTTTTCGACCACCTTCTGAGTAATGTTTTGCGTATAAACTAGGTATTGCGATATGGTGAACATTGCAACTACCGAAACACGAGGCGGCCTGGTGCGACGCATTCAGTTGGTGAACATCACGAACGAGAGGTTCAGATGGGTTTCAGGGGAGTCTCCTGTCAAAGCCAAACTGATATGCGAATGAATGTATAAGTCGACCCCTCGAACTAATTTAAATGAACGATAAATAGCTGCACCTGGTCGGTCAAACAACGAAAATTGTTTTGATCCAAGACAGCAAATAGAACATTAACTTGGTGAATAAATAAATAAATAAATGATCAAGTTGCATTTAGAAGGTCAAGAATTCATCCCACTGCATTTAGCACCTCTGATAGACGGGGCGGTTGCAAGCATACAATCCTCATCAGAGGCGCAAAAACATTTAACATTCTGTGTAGTCCATTTGATAAATAAACTTTCATCGTAATCAGTGAGGCATTAAGAAACTTAGATATGTCAGAAATTTGGCTTGGTTTCGCAATAACTGAAAGAACATCTTCGTTTTCATGTCACAAAAATGCTGCGTTGATTTAAGACCAGAGTTTCATCCGTTTAGCCATCGCTTAAATAGGACAACAATCTGTGAGATACCAAAAATTGGTGATGTGCACCACTAGGTTAAATTAACGTATTGCTGTTGATGATCAGTGACTTTCAAAATATCTCGCTCAGATTTTCTGGAACTTAAAATACAAACAAAGCTTTTCAAGCATACGGCAAATTTAGTTTTGACAATGCCTTTACTGTGACATTCTGGAGCCACCTCCTTATACGCTAAACAAATTGTTCCTCATTGATCACTTGTTGAGCATTTTTGAGACCTGTACATGCTCGCTGATAGTACGACAAGTAATGGCTTGTGAATTACAAAACTGCGACAAAATAACCAGCGTACTTTTTATTGGGCAGACAGATCTATCCAGAACGAAGAAACAAATATTTTTAGGCCGACAGTGGTATCAAAAGTTGAATTAAGAGTTGCACACCATTGCCACAACAAGAGTAACTGGTGAGGGCACCCTGGCGTTTGCGTCCTACGAAAGACATGTTTTCAAATTCTAATTGCGTCGAGATAGGCATGGGACAATACATGGGTGCATCTCTGAGAGGTCTAACGCTGTTGCGGTTTTTCGAGCTGCTATCGTCGTATATTTGCTTTTGGATAGGCTACAATTTATGATGTTATAAACTGTACAACGAAAATACTACCCCTCAGTGGCGGTTGACCGATCGTTGATAATCTTCCGAGAACCGTAAAACACCACAAATTTAGAACGTCTAGTAAACTGCTATACCCGTTCATTTTAATTCCAGGAACATAAAACGAAGAAGTTCTAAAAATATATGTGGGTGTAATAAAATGCCCTTTGATTTTAACTTCAGAGTTCCTACTAGTCCATATGAAGGAATCATATGTCCACTTCGGAGAACACTGAGAACTGAAAGTGAAATACAATCCTTTATTGGACGATGATGGGAGAAGATAAGCATTTTTGAGTCTGCTTAAATGATGTACTGTTTTTGGGGGAATAAGTTTTGCCGATTCGCAGCGCCCAAAAGTTGTTACTCTTGAGGTGTATTAAGGGAGCTTGTAGTGATTAGTTCAGCACAGACGGGTGGCCGACAGTTGTGTATGAGGTGCTGAAAACTATACTATATGTGGAAATACGAGTGATCCATTTTAGCCAGTGACCTAAACATTATGAAATACGTCAATTTGGTGATCTGACACTTTCAAGCTAACAAGTTCAAATTACGGTGAGGCATGAAATTTTAAAGATTCACAAAAGGATTTCGCGCAGGTCGCTGAAATTAACTACGAATGTGGAAAAAGTGGGTCAATGAAGCCTAAAAACTGGGTTTAATTTACCCTACAATCAGATGGTGAAACAGTAGAAAGCGTGTCATATTAAAAACAACTCTGATCGGTAAGTTAAAACATGTTGGTTTGCATCTTAGATAAACAGCATTTTCGTATTATGGGATGCTCAGTTAAAAGTAATCTGAACGGAAGCATCAGTTCCACAGGTAGAAGAAGTTTTCATTTACTGGAACTCACTAGTCTTCCACACTTATAGGGAAGTACATGGTCCTTAGGCCGCAAATGCAAGCCATATTGCGCATTTCCAAGAGATAAGCATGTCTGCATAACTTGATTATCCGGCTAATATGGGTGACATAAAAGGAGCCGAAAACATATTTCGAAGGCAAAGGCAATTCATGATTCAGTAAGCCCAGCAATGGTTGGAAACATGTGTGACATATTTGATATGCGCAGCAATCTGCAGGTTACAAAATTCTTGGTACTGATCTCCTTTGACCGCAGCGAAGCAAGAAAAGTCATTTTCTACTATGGCAGTGTGTGTCCGTATATGACGCTTCAAATGAACGCTGTGCATAATAGTGTAAGGAGGAAACCCTTCGCTGCGGATTTGTTTATTAGAAAACGCCAACTAAACGGTTACAGACTATTGGACAGGAAGGTTAAACTCTCATTTGCATGTTGTTTTTAAAAAACGGAATATCCATCTTCTTCTCGAACGCGTCTTCTTGAACTCTTCTCGATATTCATTGACTATCGCACAATTGCAAGCAAAAACTGTAAAGTAGTTCCACAAATTCCGTAATAAAGCCCACCTTCCATTAGATCAAGGCGAAGTTACGAGTACACACATACTACTCGCATGCGTCATCAGTAGTACCCACCGTTACACTAGTATAAGGAGGAAAGCCCTTCGCTGTGAAGTTATTTATCAGAAAACACCAAATAAGCAGTTACAAACTTTTGGACAGGAAAGTGAAAGTCTCATATGCACACAGTTCCTAAAAACTGAACATTTCTCGCGCATCTTCCTGAACTTTCATGGATATTCATTGACTATCATGCAATTGTAAACGAACACGGCACAACAGCTCCACAAGTTCCGTAACCAACTTCACCCTACAT
Source organism: Opisthorchis felineus (assembly GCA_004794785.1). Classification (NCBI taxonomy): domain Eukaryota; kingdom Metazoa; phylum Platyhelminthes; class Trematoda; order Opisthorchiida; family Opisthorchiidae; genus Opisthorchis; species Opisthorchis felineus. Next base: position 276,833 of record SJOL01005348.1, read on the forward strand.
TAGAAGTGGGGCGGAGCTTCGAGAAGGCCACATATCACTCGCACGCCTCATCAGTAATATTCGCCGCGACACTTGTTCCAACACAATATTTGCAAGTAGAATAATTAAGAATACTGTCGCGAAGTACGCGTGGCACTACTTTCATTTTGCACTTGGTCATGCGTGAGCATGTTGGATGTAATGCAACGCATGTCCGACAGCGGAAGAGTTTACAAGAAAATCGAATGTTTGTCTTGGGTATGCTAGGAAAGGCTTTTGAGGCGCTCAGAGAGAGGCTTCTTGACTGGACTGGAATACTTTGGATTACATTGTTTCGCGTACCATTAAAAACGTAATTTGGTGTGCCGACACTATGCACTTGATGAAGTTCGGTTTATCGACTCACCTGGGATGGTCACAGTATATTTCTACCACTTCACCGAAATTTACGAGGCACACACAATGTTACACTTACTGAATTACGCTCTTAGTGAACTGGATCTGACATTCAACATATGTTAATGACACTCATGGCTTAACGCCCATTCCGTATTTTTGGCATCTTTATCGTGTTATAAAACGTAAAATGTTTATAAAGTGTTTCTACACCAATCAATGCTATATCATTCTCCGAGGAATTCCCATGCTAGCTCAAAGCGATTTTTGCAGCGTTACATCTTATTGAGGTACCGAAACAAACTGGTTTTAAGACAACAGAATACGATCTTACATAACCATTAAAAGTATGCGCCTTCGCAGCAGTTGTGAGGTGCCTTTAGGTACCAGGGATAGACTGGTTTCTTGGTTAGTTATTCTTCCCAGCACGGGCGCGTGTTACAAGCTTGAGACTGGGTGAGGCTCTAATTCTTTTTATCCAGACTAGCAGCCGTTTTCATATAACGTTGATCAATAATCTTTAGGTTGAACTGATAGCCTGACTCTTACCTGTATACCTGAATTCACAGTAAACACTCGCAGAACCCTGCTTTCTAGTCTGTATGTTTTCTCCCAAATCCACACCGTGCCATGGACACATTTTCTACGTTACTGTGTCTTATATTGTTGTCGATCGTTCAACTGATTCAAGATTTAAAACAGGATATTTTGGGCCTTTGATCACATTTAGTCGGCGGTTTGGTTATGGGGACAGTAGAAGCTAAAATTTGAGTAGAATTTCTACTTAGCGATGCTGCTAATCTGTATCAACGTAAGGTTTGTTCACCCGTGGCGACCTTGTGCCCGCCGCTCAACATTTTCGCCACTAGTCCATATTCATCTGTCTCATCGCCTTTGCGGGGCACGCAAGCATACCTTCGCTAATAAAGGCTCAATTAAACTGATGGTACTTTGCTGTCTTGTTTACAGTGTAGCCACTGTGGGCCAAAATGAACAAACCTGTTCTGTATGAGACGCTTGGTCGGTCTATTTGAACTTTTTCTAATAGATTTGGTTAATTAACTCTAGTTCATTAGGATGAATACTTGGTTAACTAATTAAGGGTGACAGTTTTTCGCGGGCACGCTGTGCTTTGGTAGTTTGAGCATATTAGGCAGTTTTCTCTACTACCCCGATAAAAAAGAATACAAATCTGGGAAGTACACTGCCACGATTTGCCCTAAGCCACGGGTACGAAAGGGAACAACAAAGCTTAGGTCAGGTTGCCATTCCAAAACAAAATGATTTAGAGAATCACCTTAGCCAGTTTTGTATGTGGAAACCTGGTGTGCACCCACGAGTACTGGCTTCCCATGACTCAACCTCGGGAATGTTTACTCATTTTTCTGGTACGTGAAATTTCCTCAAGCGCCTTCACGTCGGTTGACAGACTCTGATGTCTCTTAGGGCAAAGCACTCCTTAGATTGAAAGTTTATGACAAAGCGTCAACTGAGGTTTTACTGGGCTTCATAGTTGCAATGTGTTTGAATTTTGAGGTGGTTTTGCATTAAGCTGATTACTAGGTGGACCGAAACACACCTGTCGTTTGTTCTTCTCCGGTCATACTGGGATCGTTGTGAGGGATAATACGCTCTATCGCCTTTCGCTAACTTCCAGTTTATCCAATGAATTTGATGTGGTTGCCATTTTTGTGCATTTCAGCTTAAGTCCTAGAAAGATGTAACCACAGGTCAGAATCCGCCTGTTTGGCTTTACCGTTGCATACAAACGCAACCACTGTTTTGGTGCTTTGCTTGCCAACTGTTTTCCCAACTTTTTTCATTACCCCGATACTAACACAAAGCTAGCTCGCGATCTACACTGGTGATGTCAGATCACCGAGGTAGTCGTTTGGAATACCCTGATGATAATGTGTGCTGATCTTCCCATATTATTGACTGCAGCATTTACGATACGTAGAATGAAGTATTTTAGTGGACTTTCGCGACCTCTGCTTAGAAGATACTACGATATGATCCTTACAACTTCCAGCGTGCTTCCTGATTTTAAATTCTTTTAACAGCTAACAGCCTTTGTTCATACTTGTTTAAACTTCCAATTTTGAAATATCTTCATTGAAGCGCCACAGACCGTGTCTAGCAACGGAAAAGTCGCTTACTTCTGATTATCTCGCAAAATCATTTGCACGTCTGTAAAAGTCCGTAACTGTTCTTAGCTCGAACTAGCCTAGCTGTCTGTCTTTCCCACTCGTTTTACTAGCTGCTTCATCAGACCACCTAATTTCCGTAGTCGTTGGAAGTTGTTACGATAGGAAGCTGCGAAAAATGTCTGTTTGGTTTAAATTGGAAAGGCGTTGCGCGAGAAAGCAGGAATCTTCATTTTCCTTATTTCAAATAACAATGCGCAACCTGGTGGTCATTACTGGGGATTATTTCGCTATCTTCGATTCTGCTCCACAATAAAAAGCGCTGGCTCTCCAAAACATCGTTTTCAGATATACCGTGAATAAACTTCAGATTTTGCATTGGCACGTAATTTTGGACTGACTATTTTTAGCCTTGACAATCTTGTGGTTACTCCTACACACTACTGTGATATCATCGTCCACAAACCACGCTACATGGCCTTTCATAGACCTGCCCACCGATCAAGATTTCGGAGTCGTCTGTCGTCTTCCTCGGAGATATCTGCTAATCCGACGTCTGCCAGAGCAAAATGCAATTTTTTAAAACAAACTACTAAGTAGGCGTGAAACACACCATCATCAGAAGCTACGTAAACGTTTAAACCATCGGCTGTTGTACGGCCTAACATCTTAGAACAGATGAATACACCACACTTGAGGCAGACAGTTGGTATTGGCTTGGGGAACAACGTGATAACTGTAAATGGTTTCTGGCACGACGGCGTGAGAACAGTGAGTTTAACCTGGGCATTTTTAAGCCTGTTGGCCCAGTGGATGGGAACGGACTCCGAGGGTTGAGCCAGCATGAGAGCCAAGTGATGTAGAAACGAAACACTTCGAAACAAACGTTGCACATTATTGACATGCAGTCATAAATTCCAAAGTAGAAAAACCCTCGCAGGAAGCGGTGACAAGCCACATAGCTTGGTTGTATTAAATGCGATGATACTGTCTCGCATTTTAATTGTAGTGGACAGCCGCTTTTAGCAAAAGCTCGTTATTCGCAACTGTCCTGCTAAAATAATGGAATTCCTGGCACTGGTACAGTTCAGTTGTAGACACTAAGCCTTAAGTTTTCGGATGAACAGTTGATCTCGCCTTAGTCTATCAGCAAAGTTGCATGTCACATCATCAATGCGCCAGAGGTGAACTAGGCAACTGGTATCATTAGTTTACTGTTACATACTTAATATTTTTGAAGATACATGTGAGATGGTATCTTGGTACTTTTCGTTGCTCTGCATTTCTGAGCAATACCATGGAGCGTGTTTTTGCTAACAATCAAGAAATATGGTCAGACGAGTACTAAAGCGTACGTTCAATTACGCACTTCTTTTGCTGCACTGTTAAAATGCAAGTGTTTGCCCAATTTATCGATAAAAATGCGTTCCAACTGAATTAATCGATAAGATAAACCAGCTAAGTAAATAAAAGAAAGATCAGACTTGGTGCGGGGTTTCAGGATGATGCGCGTTGATCCAGTTCATTCCAGTGTTATGTTTGGGTGTGTACTATGTGGTACTTGGTACTTGGTGTGTTTTGGTGGGCTTGCATCATATGTATTCCCGATTCCGTTTCACTATTCATTAAAAATTTGGTTTGTTTTAGAAAAACTTCAAATGACCACATGACCGTCAACAAGAATGATCATCACTGCTCCTTGAGACTAAGCCGAGGAAGAAATTAGGGTCCTGTAAATTGTCCTTGGGTTTATAATAACCAGAATGCCTAAAACAGGATTGAGCAAGAATTTTTAACATAATGCCGTAGATATCTCGCCCTTGAAACGTATGAATTTGGCTTACATGTTACTTGTTTGAAAAAAGGCTAAAAAATTAAACGAATGATTTGACTTGAGTTCGTATTTGACAAAAATAATTTTCTTAGCTTTTGGAGTAAAGTACAGGCAATAGTTTTGGTCTTAATGCTGAAGCAAGATATTTCAGTGGCAGCATTACAAACTCTACGATTTTATGCAGCATTTTTGATACCTAGTACCTATGTTCCAGGCTTCCATCAGCTAAGTGGGTCGAGTGAATTCCGAAATCTGCGGCCCAGTTTACCTTCTGTTTGCATCACCAGTTTTAATGCTATTAGGAGTTGAGAATGCAATGAGCACTTCCCTGGGTCAGACCGTATAATATATAATATGCCGTTTACACTATGGGAAATTCAAATTTATTGATTCTTGCGTGCCCCTCTTTCGATCTGATTGATATTAGTGGGTCTGTACCACTTCTCATTAGTTGAGTGCGCTTTACGTGACTCAGCATATCCCCACCAATTATCCACTTCAAAGGTGATTTCTTTCTACCAGAACAGTTATTGGTAGAAGAACTGATTTAAAGCCGTCTGACGAATTTCGTGCGTTTACATCGTGTTTGCTACAATATTACATCAAGTTAGGACTGTTAACTGAGTGCCTATTCTCATATTTTACTTTGTGAAGGATTTTGCAGAAGACTTCTGTAGTGGATTCCGATTAGCATATCTCACTAAACGGATATCAGCTCAAGCCAAGAAGAGGGCCCACAAAGATTACAGTATCCGCTCTTTTTATGGTTTCAACAGACACTTCTCCACGTGTAGAAACAGCCAAAAACATACTCAAAAATACCCACAGGTTGACTTGCCTTTTGGTCTTGATTTAGCCGGTAAACACTTCGTGTGAAGAAAACGATCAATGGTCTGCCCTGTTGGATCGAGCACTTAGCCTGACAGAGTTGAAGAAGAACTGCAAGCTGAGTCATCTTCAAATACCACGCTCTATGTCCTGAGCTTTAAAACTCCGGTCTTTGGTTCGAACGTTTCAACAGAATTGTCTAGTGTACAACGCTTTACTTTACCAGGCGTATCAGGCTTGCACCAAGTTTATAACTGACAGTTGTTGCAGTGCATCGGGTCAATGAACCATGAGGTTTGGTTGATTCGTGCTCTCTGGGTTTGACTGGCTTTTCAAACGATTAAATCTCTTTTTAGGGCGCAACATTCGGAAAAGCAGAAACAATTTAAAAATAACGCCTCTCAGTATTTGCACAATAAAACTAATTTCTCGAAAGCTACGACATTTTCAGGGTTGCCACTCTATAGTGTAGAATCTCTATGTATGAAGAATTATTATGCAAATTACCTACATTGGTGTTTTGTTTAAGTGAGCGAATCTTCAAGGTCAATAAACACCACCGACTGTGAATATGTTACCCAATTTAATAAGAAATCGCGAATTGCGGAAAAAGGTGTCTCACTTACAATGGACGGAAATTTCAGATAGTTTCACAGCTGAACTAATTCGCTGAGCGTTCTAGAATCTACATGGCCCTTGTAGATGCAAAATATTCTTGCCATTCTTGTAAATACTTCTTCCTCGACAATTGCTATTACCATTTAAAATTGCGGAAGCTGCGTTCATTATTGCCAAAAAAAATCGTGCAAGTTTGGTCAAGCAGAGCGTTCCATCATAGATCGCAAAATATGTCAGGAATACCGTGACGTTGGTCAACTAGCCACATGGAACCTACGCCGATCATAGCGGACAGCTGAACGAACCTCGCTGACACCTTATGGTTGTGTTCAAGATAATTAGAGGTGACGACGAGGTGGTTCCTTTGTCTCCCTAGACAAAACCGCACTGGACAGCCGTTGCTTCGCGTACTGTTTTCTGTTATTAGAAAACACGCTCAGCTTACAAGCTTCTTCGGATTCCTCGATTTTCCGTTGGTCTTGTAGGTCACCCGCTGCATTTGTAGTACACCCATTCGTAACGCAAAACAGCGTTGGTGCTTCGATTACTGGATGAACGCACAAATAACATAGTTATCCCTCATGTATTGATTTAACGCCTTCTCAAACGCCGTGAAGGATAAAAAGGATACAGCCCCAAATTTCCGAGCAAACGCGTGTGGTGCCACTTCCGAAGCCATCGCATAGCAAATTCAAAGTCGAATGTGCGCCAACAATTTTGAAAGGAGATTAATGAAAACAAATCGCAAAACATGACGACAGATTGAGTGATTTTTGGTCTGAGCACATATTCAACAAAGTGCAACATTTTGGCTTAAAAAGTTTTACTTCACTCGCAAAGCTTTTTCAGGAAAAAGCATTGTGCGTCCAAGGCACGGCACCAATAGCATTAAACGCTTTACTGCTACTCTACACCCCAATCTTTTTGAGCGCTTGACCATTACAGATTTTCGACGCTGTTGGAGATATAAGGGATCAAAATCCTCGCAAAATACAAAAGAAAACCTATTTTTGGAACTGGATAAGTCTAATACCAGTTTATATAGTTTGGAAAAAATTTATGCAGTATAACCTGAATTTCCTGATGCGCTTGATGCTTGGAATTTTCTAATATTCTCACTTTATACACAGCATGCACAAAGATCAACATTGGTCATGGTTTTTCTTTGTCGCGTTCTGTGAACAAAAAAGTTAGAACTGTGAACAGAAAACCATTTTGCTGCAAATAAATAGTGAAAGCTTTCGGTCGCCCATTGAGATGAACCTCAATTTAATTGACATTGTAAGTAATTGCAGGTAGTAGTTTACAGCCACTAATTTAAACGAAATTGAGTTGACTGCTGCTCTTGACTAAGTGTGGCCTCACTGAGAGTGGCCAAATCGAAAGACAGATTGTTTATAGTGTAAGGATATTTTGGACTTTTTAAGGATTTCATCATGTAAATGAAGCCCATCTACGCTGAAAAGCCGATAGGCACTACGCAACGGTTTTGGCTTTATTGGGAATCATCAGCAGTGCGCACTTCACTAGACTCAGAGAGTTTCGAACCCACAACCTTCCTGCCAGTGGCTGGACACTAACGTTCAGTCGTAAACGGCTGACTGGCAGAGTGATTAACTTCAACTCAAACAGGATATAGAGTCGCCCATCCTTCAGTCAAGGGATCCACATCACGTGATCACACGTGTCAACTGGCCCCTTCTAAGATGGAAGTTTTGATCCTCGGGTGGACAGTATTCTTCCCCTGAGCTACATACGGATTTTTGGCGGTGTGAGGAGACTTTGGAAGTTTGATGAAGATATCGTCCTGTTAGTGAAATCTATGCTTAAAAGCCGAGAAGCATTGAGGTTCTTGCCTCCTCAACGGAAGTTGGCTTCACATACAGGAGGCGATCTCCAATAAAGATATAGTAGTCAATTTGTCAGGGGCAAAGACATGTTGATTCCACTCGTCAAAGTTTCGGCCACGGAAAGGTGGGGGAGCTGGAAATACTATTCGGTAGTTGATGCTTAAGAATTCAAGTTGCCCGAAGACGCTGAAAACTGGACAACAACATTTAAAATGGCAACTTTCATCCAGGAGCCCTAGTGGTTGTGAGGTTGATCCAGTTCTATTTTCTTTAAACTTTGGCAAGGTGAGTCCTGGATTATCATCCAAAGAGACAGCACTTGTCGACCCATCTGAGTTTACTTGCTAGTGCTTTCATAATACCCTGTCAGGTCATAGACTTCGTTTTCTAGGTCTTTTTTACTCAGTACAGAGATGAATAAAATGAGCCGCCCTAAGTACAGCACAATCTGTGGAGTCTGATCAACTAATTAGTCAGTCATTTGCAAAACCTTCCTATTTCGGTACTGCTGATCTTGTTTCCACCAGACTCGGACAAGGTCCGGTAACAACTAATGGTCAATCATTGATAGTTTTTTTACATCCTGTGCGCTTAGGAGCAACGCTTCTGACACATAAAACAGTATGTACCACACCAGTTCAGGGTATATATTATCATCATCATCATCATTATCGACAGCATGACATCAGTGTTCAACACCGATGCTTCACTGCCGTACAACCATGATTTATTTGAAAGACTTATTGTGAAGGAAAGAATAAAGGTGGACGGGGAAGGGACTTAGTGCT
>SJOL01005348.1:296234-315008 GCA_004794785.1 Opisthorchis felineus
GTCTTGTCTTCATGTGTACACCGGCAGAAAGCCAGAGGAGAACCTTTCACATGTTATCTGCTGCTCGTCCATGTATTACAACGCCATCACTATTGATTGGCGGCCTGTTCTGCTATCACAACAGTGCGCTAAAATCCTTGTGAAGCATAGAGGTAATTCTCCAACGGGCCACTACTGAACCTAATCTATGTCTGTAAACAAGAAGTATCAGGCTCCACCTAGCCTACAGCTAAGAAAATGAAGCACCTGCTACGTCGAGACAACCTGTTCCATTAACCTACTGTGGTTCTTTCAGCACCAATTCAAAGTTGCCCCAAAAATGCAGGCCTCTAACATAAACTAACTAGTCCCACAGAGTCGACGTTGGAGAACCCCAGTGGACCTTAACAGTCTACATCGGAGTCAACCTTGTTCGTTCCCCCTTAGAAGAGTAGAGCTCGATCAGATTAAGTATTTCAAGATGGCTTATCTCCCTTATCACTGTGATCTGCTACACTGTATAACTGTATTCACTGAATTTGATAGCTATGAAAACTAGAAACAGCGGCTTGTGGCTCGGTCTCATTCTCTACCAGTTTGGACAATTGTAGCACGTTCGAACTTCTAAAAGTGGAACGCCACCGATTTGGTTGCCAGATGCGTTTATTGAGCACTACAACGAAGTAATCGACATCACTAGAGTTGTGACTGAGAGACTGTCCAGGGTCACTCAAAACAGACTGGCACATATGCCGGATATGGAATTGCTATTTCGGTCGACGATCATCCCAGTACACATTCACAGCGAGTTCTTACCACTTATATTTTATAATTGAAATTTTGCTTGCCTTGTGATCATCACGACGGTAATAACTCTAGATTAAATGTAAATTCCCGGACATGGGTCAGACGTGCAGTGCGGTAACCGGGCTCACAGAAAGTATGGGTCACCAAATAATTTTTATGGAATGCGATTTGTGAGGCATTTTCAAGTAACGTTTGATAAGAAGCGTCTCAGAATTGGACTTTTATGCTGGTTACGACTTTCTTCTCACTATTAAAATCTCCTTGTTTTTGGAGTTTGTCTATTGTTACACATCGTACAAATAACCTGCTTCCAAACGCCCACATAGCAAACTACAATACAATATTACCGCTAATCACCTACATTACACACTTTTGTAACTCTGGGTCAGCATAAAACATATGTGCTTTCCAAACGCAATTATAACTTTCACCGTTCATGAGAGCTCTCGGCTTATGTATCCACGCTTCCTCGAGAAACACCGATTCAGGCAACTTCCGGGAAGCTTGATTTTCTTACCGGTTTCAGTCATGAGCAGGAACATTTTAATTTATGCCTTCATGGTAGTATACTTAGTCTCACTGCTTATGACCAAGAAATGGCCCGACTAGCCGTTCAACGCGCAGCAAACCTATCGCTAGCTAGTGTTTACTGACATTGAAACAAGCCATTTCGTGAAACCATGCCTAAATTTATATTTGAATAAATAAGAATTCTGGACGATTATGGGAGCATTTCCAATACTTCAGCATGAAACACCATCGACTTTCGATTTCTCCTCTGACGTCATCCAGCGCGCAAGCTGACTGACATGTTTCTCAGATGATTTTTTGCGCAGGTAGACATAGTGGATCCTGGTCTAGTTTTCAGGCTGAAGGAAGGTAGGAATATAGATTAGATGCAGAATAAAATTATGCAATTTGGGGTTGGAGGACTGTTTATGCTGTCATTATGGTTTGGAGCGATCTGACGAAATGAACGAATATTCAGAATACGGAGCTAGATGTGTGTACCAAATGAATGTTAAGCAGTGCAATCTCTCAAAATTAGAGTGAGCTGATTAGGCCGGGATGCTGAGGCGGTGAGTTTTATATGACCGACGTACGGTGTATCGTTGCCCCTCAGACGTAGGGCAAACCAGTGAAAATCGGCCAAATTCACACACGTTGACAGTGGAGATTGCATGGAGGATGGGGCCGCGATAACAAATTATCGTGGGAGGATCAAAACAATGATGATGATGGCAGGTTCAAAAGTTTTTATTTCAGGGGCAGATACTGACTGAGTCAGCAGTAAAAGATGTGTGAAATAGTGAGAAGTACGATTACATGACGCTTGGTTGAGATGCTAACTCGACGTAGGGGTACGTCAAGGTACGTCCTGTTCTAATCTGGGAAATAGAGAGAGAAAACTAGTAAATGGTGTCCGGACGGAGATTCTGGGTTTAGTTCCGTTTAGGATGTTTGGTCAAATGTAGATGGGGTTACATCAAATTTATGAGTGTTTCAGGTAACGCACACAACCTGTAAAAATCAACTGATCGTTGGAATGTCAAATAAGGGTGGATGCAAATAATAAGATTTTGCGCCGTTTTAGAATTAATCAGTTGGATTCTTGGGGCTGATGTACGTAATGAAAGATTATCCCAGTGATTGGTGGGCATTCCCATCACCAACCGGGGAATTCGCTGCCTTGTAAATTGTTAAACACCTAAAAGTTTTTCTCAGAAGTAGTGTACGCTTCCCATAAGGGGGCTATGAATGTCTTATGGGAATGTTCGCACACCCTATTTACTGGGTCCTTTTCGATGGTCAAGCCAAACACAGAATGTCCATATTCGGAAGTTTTTCTAAGGTGAGAAACTTTCTGCTACGTCGAGCCGAACCGAGTTCGGAAAAAAACGTACTGTTCCAAAATTGTGCATATCCTCCTGCAACGTTTTCAGATCAGACGACAGACAATTGGGGTGCAAAGATATCCTAATACTATGGAGTTTCGATCAGTATTGGTTAGAGACATTTCTGGAGACCGGCTAGATAATACACTTCTTGGCCGGGCAGTCACAGATTAGTGGACTGACTGTTGCGTTTATATCAAAGTCTTTTGTGTTGACCACAGCTACTAAGAATAAAACAGATACTACGATTGTGCTCACTTGTCAAGCCACCCAACTGCTATCAACTTCTACAGCAAGGCAGGTCAATTTGAGGAGTACAACGCGAAATTCATAACGTGTCCATCGCCTCTATCTCACATGTTTTATACCAATCCCCCCACGTTTGTGATCTAATTCACATTGCCAGGCTCAAGTGAAGGCGCCTCAGGACATATTTATCACTAGATGAATCAGCCAACTGAAAAGTCTACCGAAGTTGGAAACTAGATCCAAAATTGTCATGCTGGCTTCAGGGCATGTCCAAACCACCGGCCATCAGTTTGACCCGAAAACATCATTCAGTGCCTTGCCGTACAACCTTAAGCCGAAGCCGTTGGCGTTCACTGAGTCTATGCCGTTTATTGCTGTCGTCCGAACGTACGCTCTTGGAAGACTGACGTGCACAGGTAGGTTACCTTTGGAACAACGATATCAACCTGATAAGCTCATGAATTGGTTGTCTGCGTCTTTTTTTCCTCAGGCAAATTTTATATCATTGGAAGTACGTATGCAAATGACATGCCAAATGCTGATTTCCAACATGCTACGATCTGCATATTTTTGCTGTGTTAGGCAAAAATTAACTTAACTTTTGACGTTTTCCACACGTCAGACCAATGAATGTTGAAGAGAGTTCCAGAGTCAAGTCTATGCGAACACGCCGGTAGGCGTCTCCGAACCCTAAAGAATTCTTCAGGAAGTACTAACACATCACACGCTGAATGTCACCGTCACATCTCATTATCAGAATCAGCCGCGGTCACCTTAGTTGTTGTGAGCTGCAGGAAGATCGTTAATCAGCTAGCACTTGCCCAATGTTTAGGGTTTAACACCCTGGGTGATTTAAAAATGCCAGAAAATTGACCTTAAAGTGCCCGTTAAATACTGATAGTTGGAATCGGTAAGAGAACACTTCGCACCTTGTTTCATTGTGAAAAACGGGAAGGGAGTTGATTACCGTCGAAGCCTTACAGTCTCTGAATTTCATGGCTCTGGGAGATCGAGTCGATTTTGCACTCCGGCAAGGGTACGCCTCAGCCAGGTGAGCTAAGATAAAAATCGCATAAAATTCTTGGCCACTTTGAGCAGTGTCTGCTATCCCCACAAGTGTCACACTATACGAACCATGCGGTTGGCAATCCGCAGTCACATAACAAACTATTAATGTCGGTGACATATGAGCTCTGAAGCGACTGTTGTTATCGCAGTTGCGTTGGCAGGTAGAGCCTACTAAAGCATGTCACAGCCATACATATCACGTCTAAAACTTGGTTCGAAGAAGAAAGATTATCAAAGAATTTTTAACAATCAGTTGGGGTTTACCGAATTCGGGTGCCACATTGACGCATTCACCAATCTTTCTGCGCTCGGTTGTGACGTGTACGTTTGTAGAAGACTGTTTACCATGAGCGCAGAATTCCTAAAATCATATTACTACCCACATCGCGTGATATTATGGTGGACTGGAGGTTTAATCGCTCTCTTATGGTGGCTGAACGTGAAGACATCCGGAAAAGCTAAAATGATAATGTAGTCACTTTCGTAAAACGCAAAAAGTTTGAGATTACTATCATTTTTGGCTGCCCTCAAAGCAGAAATTTACTGTCATCAACCTACAATCTTAAAACTAAGTTGCGTCTTATCACAGGCCCGTCTTCTTCTCATGGCGGAAGTTGTGCCCAACAAACAAAACATAGCGATACTTGGTTGTCAGTTGTCCTTGTCTTCAAGGTTCAAGAAGTTATTTTCTATGCACATTATAATGAATTCGGACATGAGAAACCAAGGCGAATTTTCTGGTTGTCCAAAACTTTACTTACTTTACGAATTCTCATGTAACAAAACCATACTGAGTAACGAACTGTAACAGACTACTTCAAAAGCTTAGCGACATGTTTTAAACTACAGTTTCTTAAACAGTTCATTTAAATAGGGAAAAGTAGATTCAACGCCAGCCCAGCTAGCTTGTTATTGACCTGAATTTGCGGTTGAGGACTGATTATAGTGGAGCACCTTCTTTGTCGGTTTCCGGGGATTTTCATATCCTTAGAGTTCGTGTCCCGATGGGATATTGTCCGACTTCCTTAAGTAAGGCTCAGGCGTTCCTATTCTCCCCACCGAAAGACACGTTCGCAGTTTTCGTCGCTAAGGTGCCTCTGTAACACCCAGCGTCTTGCAGAACCAAAATCCATCTGCGTTCCGTTAGATTCAGAGTTGCAGGGTTTGACGTCGTCAGTGTAGGAGAGTGTTCTACATGTAGCAACTTTTAGCAGATCCGTTACGTATAGCAGAAAAGCCAAAGACAAACCTAAGTGAATGTTACCGGCGAAGCGATGGAGTAAGTGGTATTCAGTTCGCTAAGGATAGTTTGGTGCGAGAGGAATCCCGGTCCAGTCAAACCGAGAGGAATGATCTTCCGACCCACAACACTGGCCGTAAGTACTTTAAAACATCCTAACACATAATTATGTCATGACATACTTATCGTTACCAGTCACATGTGAATACACCCAGCAAACAAAAAAAGTTATGTAGAATCAGTTCATAGGTTTTTTGTAGGTTGGCACGGTTTTTGGTCTTGAAGAGCGTCAAAGGCATCAAGCCACAAAAGAAAATGCATACACTGTATGTCCCTCTGTATAGGCATGATGTTTTCGCTGGAACTTTGTTAAGCAATGACTTTCATCTTCTGATACTAAATCAAGCAGGCACTTTGTTCCGAAGGCTGCAAGCACTAAGTCACTGTGCACATTACTTGAGTAAGATATACATAAATATTTCAAAGTGCACCTGAATTTGATGCGAACCGTTGGGTAACTTCCTCCTCCAGGGTGACACAGATAATCCATCCACATTAATCACATTTTCGTCAACCATCGTTGGGGAGTTTTTGTTTATGACTGGTGGTTCCAGAAAATGTACGTCAATTCAAAAACTGTTCTCTTCCGATGTAAATTTTCATAAACTCCCCCTGAAGGTCTGAATTAACGAGCCATCCATTGCGGTATACAAACTTTTCGTCAGCAAGGCACGGAAGCCTATTGCAGCTTACCATATTACTGTCTGGTTAGTCTTCCAGGGGAAAACAAATTGCTACTAGGGGATAAATGCGTCAGCAAATGCGCTTGTGATATTTTCGGCTACGGAACGGCCACTGTCACCCTCTGTGTCAATCGAACCACTCTATTGAACCATTTTTCCCTTAAATTCACGATAATCACGGTGTAATGCTCTCGACGGTGATGAAGGCAATGACGCCTTCCGTCACCTTGTTATTTGTTGAAACTATGTGCGTTTGCATGCGCCTAACTAATCCAACAGTCGGTCGGCTAAAGCCGGAATAACGACACGCTCCGCCGCCCAGAGCAGAATAATTCTCACGAATTACCTTCTTTCAGCTCTACTGTTAACAAGAGAAACTGTGGTTTCGAAAAATGGGTACAGTTTCTTTAACTTTCCTGAAGGTCTAAAGTTACCTACGTGATCGCCAAAAACTAGTCAACAGCAGTCTTTTATTTTCATCACTTTCAATATGATTGTAGCTCCCGAGCACTATTTTTTACTTGACCATAGGCAAGCAACAGAACACATTCGCAAAATAAGTTAGTCTTCACAAGAAACTCGCTTGAAGCCCACTTGAGTCTATTAGTTGTAAATGAATACATTTGAATATCAACACTACTAACAATGTTATGATGCCACACTCTGTACCTTATTCTCCCATCAGTTTCAGACCTGTGAACCACAAGCACATTTTTGGAGTTTTCAGCAACCTTGTGAGTAGTGTGTTGCGTCAAGAAAAGGAACTGCGACATCTCGAATATCGCACCAGCGGAAATATAAGGCGGTCTATGTGCAGTACACTCAGTTGAAGAATATCATGAATTTAAGTTTTAGTTGTAATCCAGCTGAAGCTCTCGGTAGAATCAAATTAATTTGTGAATGAATATGTTACGCCAAGCATTTTTATGTTCATAAAGTGATCGTGTTCTGTGCCAGTTGTGAGAAAACCGGCCACTTCACAAGTTAGTATGCAACCTCATTTACATAAAACTACAAGGTTAAAACTTTACCTCATCAAAAAATTGTCACAATCTGGGGGTCAAACTATAGTCATCTTTGTAAAATGGCAGCGCACAATATTCTCTGGAACTGCAATGATTCAATTCTGCCATGATTTCACTTGGCTTACTACTCTGTTTTTTTATTTTAGCCTTTCGGCCGACCCTGATTTGCATAATCACGATCATCACACTTGCTTACTTTAGGAATTGGGCTAAATTTCGGAAAACCACGATAAAGTGTACTCGTGTCGATTGCAACTAAGCCCCGGGGAACATACCTCCATCCATCTATACAAACCGAGATACCGACGTTTTCCTTAATCATCTACTTAATCCAAATCACACTTTACCACGGGTAATGAGAAAATGAGTCTGAATATCTTCTTTGGCGAACCATTCTAGCTCGGGAAGAATCAAACATACACCAGTAGTTAAGTGAAGAATCTGAAGCACCGAATTTGTTGCAGTTCGTTTTTTGGAATTGAGTGACCATCCAAAATTTGAATTTTTTAACCCAAGGTCCAAGAACAGCATTAAGGCCTTCTTGATTGAATTTAACACTATGTGGTACCCATCACACTGTGTAGAACCACCGGGGGGTAGCAGTCCCTAAAGATTTGAATGGGCGGTGCCATAAGTGAGAGTGCACAGCTGACTTGCATTTGTGACCCGTGTACTCTGTGCTTTCGTTAGCGTTCTGTAGTACTAAGGGTTCTTCGTTTAACACAATGATCCGTAATTCGACTCTCGCCAAATTATTCCCGTCTTTACTGGTAAACGGTTCACATTATTTCATACAAGTAGGTTTCAAAGTATGCACAATACCTGCAATGCCTCTTCTAATCACTGTCGGAGAGTCTTCTCCGAAGCTGTGCCCGGATATGCTCAGAACAGCATTGTGTGAGTACTTCTTATCTAACAGTAACCAAAAGTAATGTGCGTCTCCGTGATTTTCCAGAAATATTTCGAAAAGCAAAATCTGTTAAGCTTCTGTGGCTGGATGACTTAGCGTTTGATACAGGCGGTATAACCCGACGGTAAATCAACTCCCTCATTTCCTCACCCATGAACTGACTTGTGGGCCGCGTTATTTGTGGCGGTGTAGAAGAAGTAATAACTGTGGGCACGCCATTCGCACTGTATCTATCATTAGAATATCAACGCCAATCTGAGAACGTCTTCTAGGTTACTATTATCCCCATAGATTCAGACAATCATTTGATTGGTCGCAATTCCTCAGCCGATTTTTTTAAGCCGGAATGATTTGCTAAACAATATCCTATTTGTTTCTGGCCTCCAAGGAAGCTGCGCAGTATAAGGTTTGTGTATTGCGCAGATGCGCTTCTGTACTTAGGTGCTCCTGTTTTTAAGTCATTATATCTATCACTGCTACATATCTGGCCAGCACAATACACGCCGGTGTTGAGCTATTCAGCTGACGTGTCTCAAACCCTTCGTCATTTGGCAAAATGCTCCTGACTTTCTTGGGGCATAAGGTAGATCAAAAGCCTTCCGTATGAATTCAGAATTTAGAATTTAAAGCATGCCACTGCAAATTAGATAAACTAGGGGACGCACCGCGGCCCATATTTTGGCTGGCTAAAAATTGTTGGTATTCTTTGGAGGGTCTTATGCACAGGTTGTGGTTAACTCGACTAAAATTTAGGCGCCTGTTGGGTAATTTAAGCCTAACTGTGCCTAGTTACTAGATCCCGGTGAACAGTTGCCTGTGCGCTGTGCGGTTGTCTGGCTCAATTAAGGTTAACACAGGTCGACGCGGTAAACGGTGTATATTTGTCGTCTCAGGATATGCCCCTATAGTTCTGAGACTGAGGAGGACGAGTTTTATCAAGATCTGTCAAGATTGCCTCAGTCGGCAAGAAGGACGGATATAGTAATCCTGGTGGGTGATGTGAATGCCCAATTTGGACGACTAAGTCCGGAAGAAGCACAGTTAGGTGGTAGATTCGGAGTCGATGCTGAGCGTACGGATAATGGCGAGCGGCTTCTTCAGTTGTCTGCAGATCATCGTCTGTTCCCATCCAGCACGAACTTCAAACACAAACGCTCACATCGAGTTACTTGGAGGCCACCTACCACAAGGCAGCCATGGACTCAGTTGGACCATTTGGCTATCAGTTACCGATGGAGAGCCTCAGTTAAGGATTGTCGTTCCTTCTGGGGTACGCAACCTGACTCTGATCATGCCGTCGTGCGGGTCCAGGTAGCACTTCGCTTCCCGTCAGCATTACGCTTGCAAAAGGAGAGCAGCTCCGTTCATCAACTTCGGCAAGTTTCAGTAGCTGAAGAGTATCGAGCTGCTCTAGCTAGAAAGCTAGTGGAAGCACAGCCATGCAAATGAAGGCTGCTTGAAGGTTGAAAAGAGGCGAGTTAAAAAAGCAATGTTATCAGCTTTCAGAACTGTTTGTCCAGCCCATCTGACTCGACTCAATGAACACTGGATATCTTCGAGATCAGCAGATCTTATTGCTTCCAGAAAGACCATACCGGCAACTAGCGACTATGATGGCGCACGCAGATCCCTCAAACACCGGATAATCAGGAGCTTGAAGAATGACAGAGAACACTGGTGGATCTCGAAGGCCCAGAAGATGGAGAAGGCTTTCGCTGCAGGCAACAGCCGCGGCCTGTTTCAACTGATTTGATCAACGGGTCAAAAGAAGGCAGGTGTTAGTGAGACAATATGCGAAAAAGACTGAACAGCAATTCACTCCCTCAATCGCTGTCTTGAATGGTGGGCTGAGCACTTCAACGAACAGTTCCGCTTGTCTCCTTCAACACAGCCGCTGGAAGAACCAAGCGGGCCCGAATGGAACATTGACACCAATCCACCATCAGCAACCGAAATCCAGCGTGGGATTTCAATCCTGAAACGCGTCACAGCCGAATGGAGCTCCTCGACCGTCATTCCAGTTTTCAAAAAGGGCGCAAGGATGTCATGTGAAAACCATCGTGGCATCAGCCTGGTATCCGTCCCATCTAAAGTGCTCTCTGGCATTACTTTGCGTACGTTGATCGATTATCGGGAGAGACAGCTTTGTGAGAACTAAGCCGGGTTTCGCCCTGGCAGAGGATGCATCGACCATACCTTTAGCTTGTGGCAAGTCCTTGGGCAACGCTATTCCTTCAAACGTCCACTGTTGTCGTTTTTTCTTGATCTGCAAGCTTCTTTTGATTCTGTCGATCATCAGCAACTTTGGCAGTGTCTGGCGATCAAAGGTGTTACTTCCAAATTTATATCCCTTATGAGGGCTCCGTATGCGAACTCCTGTGGGCGGGTACGAGTATACGGCAAACTTTCGCCTGAGTTCACCACGTCCAGTGGTGTAAGACAACAGTGTCCTGTTTCGCCTTTTCTGTTCAACTTTGTCACTGATATCCTGCCTAAATTTTCTCTGCCTGTCTCTGAAACCTCGGGAGTCAAAATGCTCTAGGGACGCTCGCTCACAGACACTGAGTATGTGGACAATATTGCCCTCCCCGGTTCAGTTTCTTCAAAAATGTAAACCATTTTAAATGACCTAAATGACTCTGTCGCACGGTTTGGCATGCGCTTCACAAATGCAAAGTGTAACATGCTTGTACAAGACTGGGTGGGATCAAACCCACACCTAATGCTTCCAGGCGAGCCAATCGAGGTGGTAGATAAATTTGTTTACCTGGGCAGTTGTACAGGTTCTGGCGGACTGGCTGGAGATGAGATTACTTCTCGAATCGGGCAAGCCAGGGCAGCTTTTACCAACCTCCAACGCCTATGGCGCCGACGTGACGTCAGTTTGTCTGTCAAGGGCAGAGTTAACGCTGCGGTGGTGCGATCCATACTGCTTTATGGATCAGAGACGTGGCCTCTGCGCGCAGAGGACATACGAAAGATGTCAGTGTTTGACCATTGGTGTCTCCGAAGCATTTGTCAAGTCTGGTGGGAACATCGGAATAGCGATACTGAGGTGCGCCAGATGGTCTTAGGAATAAGGAACTCTCCCACGATAGATGAATTACTCACACTTCATAGGTTACGCTGGTTAGGACATGTACTCCGTACGCCAGAAGGCCGCCTGCCTTGCAGAGCTATTTTCGCCCAGCCCTGTGCTGAATGGAAGCGATCGATAGGTGGACATTGTATGACCTGGCAATGAAGTATGAAAACTAACCAGTAAACTTAGTCGGTCGACTACTGCCGCCTCCATGGATGGGTACCCCGGGACTCAACTCACCAGTGGCTATTGACACTGGCAGAAATGGCCCAATCGCGCAATCAGTGGCGCTCGATCATCAAAGCTATCGCCTTCAATATGTAGCTATCCAGTTTGCGAAGAAACTGAACATGTCATCGCCTCCAAAGCTTGGCTTTATGTCCCACACTCTCCCGTTTTCCGGTGATCTAAACTGTAGCAACTGGAACCAATGTGCCTGTGGTACACGGTTTATACCTTATAAAATGATTGATTGAATCGAGTGTCACATTATTCCTCAATTTAGGATTGTTGCACCGCAGTGGATGTATTATTGATCAAACTAAGCCGCAATGTTTTGTTCAACCAACAGTATAATCAGTGTATAGGCATAATGCTAAAGAACATCATAAAGCAGAGATTCGGCTGGGTTCCAGGTGAGTCTCTCGTCATAACCAAATTGGTATGCAAATGTGAGTATAATCTTTGCTTCCTTAGATCAAAATTGAAAAGATTAAGTAAGTCTGCATACGACACTAGCTTCCATGCCTTCTATGCATGTTACACGACAAACTATACACAACCTAGATCCTTGTGCATCTCGTAAGCTGAGAGCTGTGGTAAAAGAAGATGGCTAAATAGTATCTGTGAATTTCTCTCCCCTTTATCTTCGGGTGCAGACTCACCAGACAGTTCCTGGCTTCATATCATGATTCCGTGTGCCCACGGACTTCTGTCACAATTTGAACACCGTCATACTATTATTGGAATGTATTACAACTTACTAATATTGTTATAGTTTAATGAGTATCTGTGGTATATTATATAATGTGTCATATATCTTATCTATACTCGTCGCCAGATGCCAGTTCGATAATGAAATGAACTTCACTCAAACCATGTTTCAAGTGTTCTGTGAAGCAAATTTTGCTCGACTAGTGGAGGAAATGTAGTAAGGGCAGAGACGGTGAACAGGATTATGTGAGCTCATGCACCTTTGGATCGTACCGTTGTAGTACTGGGTTACATCGGTGCTTAAGCGAGAACAACGCAGTCGTATCAACGTTGGTAACATGAGGTACTCACTATATGCTCGAATGATCCTCAGGAAGAACTTAGCACAAAAACATTTTAATGAAGTTTCCTAAAGACTGGCTGATTAGCTTTAAGCTATGGTGTTTTGGTTATCAGACTTTTAGGATGTACGGATGTTACGGCTATCACTGTGTAGTATGACAGTGAGTAAGGAAGAAGAGCTTTTTTAATTATTCTATCCGTCGCCAGATTAATTCAAGGCACATTGTTTCGTGATGAAGCTTTGGAGAAGGTGGAGGCATGAAAAATAACATGATATCGAAACTTATACACGGCGTAACATGATTTTCGTCTGTATGAATGATCTTTTTGTAAAGGCTAATGTCTGTGGATTGTTTTGAGTAAAACAATCTAAAAAAACAAAGAATTTAAGGCGGACGACCGTCGAATGGAGTCGTTAAAAGGAAAGCTGCAGGCGGGACTTCACAGTATAGTCCAACCTTTTTTATGGTTATTCATGAGACCTTTAGCCTAGTTATGTCACACATCTACACAAATAGACCTATGAGAAATAATTACCCAGCAAAAAGATATTCAGTATTACGTCTTCCTCAGCGGCTGCATAGTGGCATCCATTGAGGGACCAAACTGGTGGGGGCCTTTTTTCGGAAACTGATAAGCAATATGATATAAGGTATTCCCCGGAGAAAGTCGATCCCAGCATCCATTTGGCAGCACGTATTTGAAATGCGTACTGAACTTTCTGTCTATCGTATACTCACCTCATGCTAGAGGTCATGCTAGCTCATAAAACCAAGCTTATGACTTGTCGCAAGAGTGCCATGCACTACACAAATGGCTCATGCCAATTTTTGCGAAAATCGGTAAAAATGTTTGAAATTACAATAACAGTCCTAAGGCAAAACTCACAGCAAAATCAACTGATATGGCATATGGACAGGCAAATTTTGAAACCAATTATGGTATTTCTAATTCCGAGCGAAGCACGCAAATCTAAATCCAGCGATCTTCAAAGCATGAAATATTATGAGTAACTCCTCTGCTTTGTGCTGTTGTTGGAGCAAGTTGCCAGCTAAAATCAATCATGGGGTTCTGAAAAACTTGTTTTCTGTAAAACGTCACTGAAGTATTAGCTGATTCGTTTCAACTCGAAATGCTGCACTTTCAAAATTTCCTTCTCTGCAGTCAAGTTGTTGGTAATCTTTGGTCTTGGTTCGCAGCAACCTCCTCATCGAACATAAATTGTTGTGCTACAAGTGTCGAGTTAAAACGAAACATTAACCTACGAATCATGTTATCGTAACAAGCAGTCAGCAAGTAATTCCGTCTGCGGAAACTTTCATTGTCCTCACTCCACGATCACCTTCGTGGTCCTTGCGATAAGCGAAAAAAAGTGGATAAATTACACGATTATTTGACCTGGCTTTTCCGGCCTTGGTAAGCAGGCTAATTGATTGGCTTTGCAAGATACAGACTTTCGTACCAGCATTTGTAAGTGCCCCATACGCAGGTGACAATGCTGAGCTACAAAATTCCTATGCACAGGAAAGTCACCATCAGTAACATTTAGAGTCCATTCTGCAACCTGCTCAACTGTTACATTTGTATTCACCCTTGACATGAATTTTGCGCGCTCCCGACAATTTGACTGCACCGAGCAAGTAAACAAACTTGACTAGCGAAATCTATTCATTTGCAAAAATAATCTTGTTTTATGGGAGGCTTACATAAGTATGTCATTTACGATATACTTCAGACGGGAACTTGGGGACTATCTGATGAGCCCGAAGGAGGACGAAGCAGGTCTTTGGCCGTCTAAGGGTTCTCATAAACTTTGCGAATAGTGCGTTTCTTCTAGAAAATTCACTGCGCTATCTCTAATAATGTGCCAAATGAAACTTCCGATGGCTTTTGTGCACCACATCCAATCATGAACGAGACATCGGTCCTCATTCAGTTGGGTCTCCCGTTTGAACCAAATTTGTTTTCACACGAATGTATCCCGCGAATCACATCCCATTTTGGTTTAAGTAGAACGTAAGTTTGGCCGAAAGTCGTGGATCTGCTGAGCCGGAAGAACAGCAAAATCGCTCGTGGACTACTTGAGAGTTTTTAGCAAGCTTTTGCGTAGTCTTCATTAAGAATATACGTGGGTTTTTGACAAATATTTCGAAATATCCCATTGGTCGAAAGTGACCACCCCCGTTCTAGCCAGCAAAGAACCAAGCGTGTGTTTTCAAGGTGAAGGTGTCAGTTTGCTTGCCAATGAATAGTCGGATTAGCGTAGCTCAGAGTAGGAAACCGTCTGAAAGAATTTGATGGAGCTTGTAGAACTGCAGACAAAGCAAAATTGAGAACCGTGAAAGCAGCATACCAAACTACACGACAGAGATTTAGTACCATTTCTCAGAGCGACAGAAACCTAAGATATAGTAGCAGTTGCCTTAGAGATACTTCCGTTTCATTAAGAAAGTCAAATCGAAGCCCTTTTCATGAGACACCGGTCTAAATCGATAATGCCAGTGGAAAATCCAAGCGGTATGAACTGACAGGTCCAACTTTACCGATCGCTTTAAGCCCTCCAAAATACAACAGTCATACTATTGAACCAAATAAACTCGCATCAAATCATCAATACTTCACATTGAGATAAACAACGAGCAAGTTTCTCTACTAACGTTTATTTTTGAAGAGCATCGTCACTGACATAAAAAGTAAATGCAAGCGATGGATGTGGAAGGGTTACAGGAGAATATTAGATTAAAAAAAGGGAAGCGTCTCATTCGAAGACATACTACCAACAGTTCCAGTCAGAGAAGACGAATCCCAACGTATATAAGAACGTTTGGTATGGAAACACGCGTGTAAAGACCAACAACCGAGGAAAGGACAAGCAATGCTGAATGCTCTTCAAGGCGTGGTAAGCGCTAGCACAGTCAAGACTCACACATTAGGCACAAAGTGTCCGTCATACTGAGTGTGGTGTGAGATTCAATGGCAAGAATGTGCACTCAACGCCATGTACCACGCATAAAAGTGTCGTAAGTATGCAGGGAGCCCACAATGGCAAGCAAACACAAGTCACTGACTGTGAACTTAGGAGGTACCAGTCCAATAACAGCCCTGGCGGGTTGAGGAAAGCATACCCCTCGATAAGAAATGACCATTGGTTGGTGGACCAAAAAGTCGACATCACAACCGATTACATGTAGGGCTGAGATTACGGCAATGGAATATTTATCAGCACCATACTTTTGTTTCTTTTCATTCCACACAGTCACTCCGCGCCCATCCGAGACTATGCTTACGTCTATCAAAGTTGTTCGGCGCTCCCGAACAGCGATTAAGTCAGGCTTGATGAAAGACGTCGAAGTAGGTGCTCTCAACTCCTCGAAGCTGGTGTATCCCAGGCAACGGAGACGTTTTGTGAGTTCCCTTGCAACCCGATTATGACGAGCACATATAGCATCACGCGTGATCCAGCAGGACTGCAAAATATGCACCAAACGCTCCGGTTGGCCACAGTTTCCACGACAGAAGATCGTCTGGCCACCATGACCACACCGAGCGCTTCTAACTCTCGTCCTAAGCTGGTTGCATCGGAGCTGGATACCGCGGATAAATATTCGAGGAAACACTCGTTCTGGAAATACAAGCCATCGATTCGAAAGAGACGAAGCGACCAACTCTCGTAAACCGCGACCGTCAATGCTGTTATGCAAACTATCACCCCAAGCAGCCACCAGCTCTTCCTTGGTGTTTATGCATGCACCATGGACTCGGATCGGAAGGCTGAGATCCGAAAAAATCTTGCCGAATGCGGAATCGTTGACCGCATTGCATAGTACTCGGCACCTATCAACGGCTTGGTAAACGTTCACCATCCCAATCTTTGACTCCATGCTAACCTTTGCGCCAATTCACCAAAAACCCTGATGATATGGATATTCAGAAGTATGCGAACGACCTGCTCTCAAAAACATGAAAAATTTCCTGGACGATGGAGTATCCTGTTGGCTGGCCGCTTTACTGGAAGCTGCACAGTTAGCCTACGGTTCTATCATTTGATCCGAGAACTTCAGACTTGCAACAAATCCATGTGATCGTCCTCTGTTCCTAAAAAGACTCTGAATAGCTAACATGGCCCAACCAGTGATGCTGAAATCAACCTCAGTAGATCCCTAAAAGGACCAGTACTTTTGCGTTCCTGTAAAATAAACAGTTTGGTTTCATTGGTATTATGTACAGATAACAAAGTGGACTCGACTAGGGTTCCCTACGAGACTTCTCGTGGCCAGAATTTTCACGAACTTTTACCGGGGAAAGTGATAGTCCAGAGAGCTGAAATTCGTGCAGGACAAGTTGGAAAGAAGAAAATTTAAGTTTTCATAATATCATGGCAAGTAAATGGTTACTAGTGGTAGGTTGAAGCATTAAATTTCCAACAATTTCGAAGGATTCTTGAAGCAATTGAACTACTTGCCAGTAGTTCGTTGATACCGCTTAAATTTGCCAGTGAGCGTGGTGTGTGAGCTTTGTGTGAGCAGCAGTTGTCAATAGGGTGAGGAGATTTCTTGCTATGAGTGAAGCCAACAGTTTGCATGTAGCTCAGGGGAGGAATAATTTACGCAATGTGTGAAATTTCCATGTGAGATGTCACCTCTGGAGGATCCAGTCAACATGTAATCACCTGGTGTGAACTCCGTGATTGAAGGATGAGCGGCGCCATATCCTGTGCGAGTTAATCACAATGCTGATCAGCGGCTTTTGACCGAAAGTCTGAGTGTTCAACTACCAGCCGGGGGTCGCGGGTTCGAAATTCCCTGGGGTTCCATGGGATGCGCATTGCTAACGATTCCCAATAAAGACGAAACAGCTCTATAGTACCTCTAGCCTTCTCAGAATAGATTGGCTTCAGTTACAGGCCCCAATTTCCATCAGCAACTGTGCTGCTCGTTTGTACGCCAAGCTCGCTATTGGATTGCCAACCTCTCGTCACCAGCCTATGAAACATCCTCAGTGAGCGAGTGAGACCCAGCCGGTCATGCACTGATGGTGAAATGTCTACACTCCAACTGCTAAGCTCAAGGAACACACCAAAACGCAGTCAAGGAACTCGAGTTAGCCGCACATCTCGACTTTGTGAAGCGCCAAATTCTAACCTGCATTTCCGCATGTGGATAGGGATGTATCCAACATGCGCGGTAGGTTTGTGTTTCTCGACTTTATCTGCGGACGTATCCGCGGTAATGAGACCGTGCAGAGACCCAAGTTACAGTAAAACGACTAACGTATCGGTGGCATGTGGGTGACAAATTCAGCACTTTAAGGAGCGATTTTAATGTTGTAGCCCTATTATGTCCTCCGAACCAAACTCGACATAATGATGGCAAATCCGATAATCAGACGTGACGGTGACATTCAGCGTGTGATGTGTTAGTACTTCCTGAAGAATTCTTTAGGGTTCGGAGACGCCTACCGGCGTGTTCGCATAGACTTGACTCTGGAACTCTCTTCAACATTCATTGGTCTGACGTGTGGAAAACGTCAAAAGTTAAGTTAATTTTTGCCTAACACAGCAAAAATATGCAGATCGTAGCATGTTGGAAATCAGCATTTGGCATGTCATTTGCATACGTACTTCCAATGATATAAAATTTGCCTGAGGAAAAAAAGACGCAGACAACCAATTCATGAGCTTATCAGGTTGATATCGTTGTTCCAAAGGTAACCTACCTGTGCACGTCAGTCTTCCAAGAGCGTACGTTCGGACGACAGCAATAAACGGCATAGACTCAGTGAACGCCAACGGCTTCGGCTTAAGGTTGTACGGCAAGGCACTGAATGATGTTTTCGGGTCAAACTGATGGCCAGTGGTTTGGACATGCCCTGAAGCCAGCATGACAATTTTGGATCTAGTTTCCAACTTCGGTAGACTTTTCAGTTGGCTGATTCATCTAGTGATAAATATGTCCTGAGGCGCCTTCACTTGAGCCTGGCAATGTGAATTAGATCACAAACGTGGGGGGATTGGTATAAAACATGTGAGATAGAGGCGATGGACACGTTATGAATTTCGCGTTGTACTCCTCAAATTGACCTGCCTTGCTGTAGAAGTTGATAGCAGTTGGGTGGCTTGACAAGTGAGCACAATCGTAGTATCTGTTTTATTCTTAGTAGCTGTGGTCAACACAAAAGACTTTGATATAAACGCAACAGTCAGTCCACTAATCTGTGACTGCCCGGCCAAGAAGTGTATTATCTAGCCGGTCTCCAGAAATGTCTCTAACCAATACTGATCGAAACTCCATAGTATTAGGATATCTTTGCACCCCAATTGTCTGTCGTCTGATCTGAAAACGTTGCAGGAGGATATGCACAATTTTGGAACAGTACGTTTTTTTCCGAACTCGGTTCACGTTCAGCCCAAAGACCACCCTATTATGGCACGCCTTGATCGCATGCAGACTCAAATCGATCAGCTCGTAGCCACTGTTAATAGGCTAGCCACCACAGTAAAGA
>SJOL01005349.1:0-13957 GCA_004794785.1 Opisthorchis felineus
GGCGACACCGTTCTTGTCCTTAAACGGGGGAGAAATGCGCAGGTTTCTTGAGAATTGGCCAAAATTCTATTGCCTTTGCCATGCGCCTGCACGTACAAAGTGTACATACGGAACATGCCAATGCTATTGAATGATGTTGCCTATTTCATTAAATTTCTTCAAGCACTTGGGATCTAAAACGCTGGAATTCAATAATTTCACTATCGAATATAATTCTAAACAAATCGTTCTGGGAAAAATTTCAGTTTTTAAAACTGCCGGATTCACAGTTTCCCAGTGACTTGAATAACCTCATCCGAATTGCAACTAGTCGGCTCACACCGGCTCAGGCGTAACCAACCTCCGCGGATCTCTCAGAAATTTCTAACCGTGTGAAAATATGTCAGCATGAAACCACGAAATCATCACCATCTTCGGGTAGGGTGGATTTTGAATCAGGAATCATCACCAACTTGCCTGTGTAGTAAGGATATTGAAGGATACGTCAGAATATGTGAGCTATCGGAACACCTGAAACCTTATAATTCCGGTTAGCTGCAATGGTCCGCTTCGCGTAAAGCTATTGCTTTTTTTCTTCGACAGTTTTCCTTGTTTCATTCACACCTTATTGATGATAGTTACTTCTTCTCCTATGGTGAAAATCTATGGAGGCAACGTTTGTGGGGATTTTCAGTTGCTTGTGTTAGGTCTACTGAACGTCAAAAGCTGCCTTGAGATTTTAATGCAATTTCGTGCATCTGACGTCTTTGTGGATTGATGAAAATTTGAAGGTTTTCCTCCGCAAGATGCCCCAACCCCATTACGATTATGTTTTCCGTCGTTCGATCTAGTATATTCGACCAGAGAGCCATCTGAGATGTCCGATACAACAAGTCGGTTGGATCATATATTTGCCACAAAGGCTACACATATACACCGAAACTGTATTGCAATTTCACCCCTTCTGTGAGGAGCGATGAGTCTAGTGTAAGTGTGCTATACCTGGTTTGTAATTTTGTTGGGTTGCAGGGCAAAATGAATAATACTTTCTTTGTTTCAAATTGGGCGGGAAATATATATTGGTGTTGACTAAGCTCCAAACATGATTGTATCAATTGGTGTGGTCTTTCTAACGCCAAACGTGAGCATGTATTCTCGTTTTGTTTGGCGTTCCAGTCGGACCCCCAGTCTTTTTTTTCGCATAATTCCGTTTGAATAAAGGAGGCCGAATTACACGGAGTAGGTTTGCCAAATATTCTCTCTATCCTAATTATCCGACGATTCTCGTTTGAGAAATATGCATCGCGTCAAGTTTGAATTTACTAGATTCGTCGCCTTGGATGAACGGACTTCCATCTTACTGAGCAGATGACGGCGAGCCCAAAAAGAGATATTAGTCTGCAAGTTGAAATCTTACCGCTTCACAGGGCAACTTTCAGGCCGTTGTTATTGTTCTAGTTGCACTGTCTAAATCTCACTAAATACTGGTTACAGACACCAACGGTGTACGATGTTTTCGAAAAGCTATCTCGATTACTTGTTGGGGGCTTCATGGCAGGCTATGAAAACTAGAGACACAGGGCGCTTTACGAGTGGCGAGCGGGCTGAATGTTTCATCGAAAAATACTAGGTCCGGCAAACCGGAAAGGTGTTTGTGCTGTGTTAAAGTATCTGTGTTGTCAGCTGTCAGCGGTAAACACTTCGAATTTATTTGAATCGTTTCGTGACACCTACCGTCACTTCATGAAATGAAGTCGGGAGGTACTTTGGTAAGAAACACTTTTACTGATGGTTGTGCAGAATGCACATGAAGCAATATCCGCGGAGCAAAATTAAAATGATCCAAATCACAAAAGCCGCTGCCCAGATAAACCGGGAGAACAGCACAATAGCGAGCTGATAAATCCACATCGAAGACCGGTGCTTCAGAATATTTTGAAAAAAATGTTCATTCCCTTTCTTGTTCTGTAATGCAAACTTGAAAAAAAGTATTGACGGCGAGTGGAAAAAGCTCACATCTATGAGCTGGGAAACTAGGTACTGTGGTCGCAATCAGAAAGAGCAACTACTAAATAAGCACTACGGATATGTGGGAAAAAACTTTTCTCGCAAGCGTACCCTTGTTGGCACACAGATAAGCATATTATGTGTCTCTCTCTACAAACTTCCAGATGTTCTTTGTTCATTGATTTGACCAAGTTCAAATGTGAAAAGAATTTGTTTGATGTCTCTTCGGTTCGCTTATCTGTTCATTGTGAATAAATTGAACGTTGGGAATAAATCATTGCGGCTCAAACGGGGACAGTGTGGGTTAAGTTGTAAATCACCCAAGTTACAAATTGACTTCACAAATGCACCTAATTCGTATCATGGAGGTCACGATAAACCTCGTTTTTTTACCACTCATGAGATCGGCGTGTAGCAACCAAGAAATTTGCAAGTAAAGTTGCTAGGCAACAGTTCGACGGATAATGAAATAATTTTTTACCAACGTCAGTTCAAAACTGTGGGCCATCCTTCACCGATGAATGAGAACTTTTACTACTTTTGCATTTGCAAGGACGAATTTGGTGCGTTTTTGCTAAAATTGTGGATATCGTGAGAAGAAGAAGAGGACGTTGAAACTTCTCATGATTAAAACGACCAGCATCAAATCTGTGATATTTGGGTGATCATGTTGGCGACAAGGACTTACGAATTTTGAATATTTTTTCGAATTTTATGCGTATTACCTAGTCCTACCTGCGGGTCACAAACAGGTATTTTACATCCAAACTACGTTTATTTCGCGGGCGCATACTTGATCAGGTGTGGCAGTGAAAACACAAAGATCTTGCTTCGCGTTCAAACTTATTAATCAGTGTCCGGAAGAAGACGCTTAGTAAATCATTTTCGCACAGAATTTCTCCGGAACGTGGCTCGCAATCTAACCACACGTGGTACATACGCGCATGCTCGAGAGTGTAGTGGTAAGCAGGACATGCCATTATGCCGTGTTCTTATGCGGGCTGTCAAGGTTGTTGGGGAACCGCATGAGTATTGGTTTCAAAATGTGGGCACCCCCACTAAATAGTTGTGGCAAGTTTTCTGAACGTCATTAGTCTCAACCGTCTGTTCATCACGAGCTTTGATGGAGAGCAACCGTCCAAAGACTGTGGATTAGGAGTTGCCCTATATTTCACCAGGAATGTATCCATCTCTTCTGCCATGGTGTCTTCCCCATCTGATTTTTCCCAACGCGCGTTTAAAGGTGTCTACGAAGCGTTGAGCTAGACCGTTGGATCGGGTATAGAATGGTGGGGAAGTAATATGGATGATGCCATGTCCTCGAACGACTTCACCAAGTTGCTGGGATGTGAACTGAGTACCATTGTCGAAGACAATAGTTTCCGGGATACCGAATATTGAAAACAAATGTCGCCGTTTAGTGACGGTTCCCATCGCTGTTTCCTCAGACATACTAAGGACTTCACCCCGGGGGGGCATTCTCGCAATTGCGTCGATATTGGACGGGTTTAGTCGACGGTAGTGTTTTTGGATAATAAATCCAAGGTAATTCACAGAGCTCAAGAGGGACTCACATTTTTCTTTCTTTGGCCGGAATTCATAGTCATTTATCCGCTGACCGACGGCTTCCACCCGGGAGAGAATGTCATCATTAGTGGCCCCCACGACAATGATGTCGTCAAGGTATGTGACAACTCCGGTCAGATCACTTAGCAACGTATCCGTAATCTGCCGGAAGATGGCTGGCGTAGTTTTTAATCCAAATGGCAATCGAGTGTACTGAAAGAGGCCACGGTGCGCCTCAGTCCTCAGAAGGTGTCTGGATTCTTCTGAAACTTCAACTTGCAGATAGGCTTCCAAAGACCAACTCTACAAAATACGTGCCACTGTTCATCTTGGCAAACATATCGTCAAGTAACGGCAATGCATACTGATGACTGTCCAAGGCACCAGTCAAACCAGCAGAGTAGTCGGCACAGATACGTACGCCACACTTTGTTTTTTTGACAAAAACGATCGGTGCAGCTCATTAGGAGTAACTTACAGGTGTCAGGACTCCGGCATCTTCAAGGCGTTTTAGTTCGGCATCGAGGATTTATAAAACCGCGCATGACACTGGGCTTTTGGGTCCAAAAACTTGCTGGACGTTCAGTCGTAAATGAAGCACTGCTTTTGCTTTTGAGAAGCGTCCGAGTTCTTCATTGAAAACGTCATCATATTTATGCAGTAGTCGCAGAATCGCGGATCGACCGGGTTACTCGTACCAGACACTCTGGAGATTTGGGTGGGTCTTGATATGCATAAATTGTTGATTGAAAATTTCGAAGGATCCATGCTAAACCCAGGAGTGTCAGCTTACAAGCAGCAAGACAGACAGTATCAATATCATGGAGGCCTGCTATCTCTATCTCACAGTCGAATTCACTAAGTAGTTGAAGCTTATAACCTGAAGCATTTCTGACAGTGTTCATTGTCTGCCTGAGTTTCGGTGATCCGAAATTCCTCCAGGTGCGCAGGGAAATAATCGTATTATCGGAGGCCGTTTAGAGCTGCAATCGAATCGTGCTTCCGTTTGTTCTGCTGTAACGTACTTTCGACGAGCGTCGATCTGGTTATCAAATGTTGAATGTATTGCGTTGAAACGGGTTCTGGCTTGATCAGCCTGCTTCGTGACCTCCGGGTTTGGATGCATCTTCGACTAGTTTCCCCATCCGGCACTGGCTTACTTTTGGCCCACGTCGGTTGAACACAAAACATTTGTGTTTTTGATAGGCGCACAATCGCAAAAAAATACATTCGCCACATTGTCAGCATGTTGAAGTGGGATTTGCTCTGTTCGAACTTGCCACAACGGGAGGTGGCCTCGATGTCGTCTTGGCAATGTTGAAGGCTGGGTTGGATAAGTGTCTTACCAACATGGTCATGTTGTGTTTAAGATTCAGTAGGCGGTGCCACTCATGGGTAATAAACTGCAGCACTACCTAGAAAATTTGTTCAATCTTGTTCAACTGTCTCGCTCTGAAATAACTGTTTGAATACGACTGACGACCACATATGTAAAAAGACGCTTAAACTGGTCCTTGGTCAGTGTAGATAACTTGATTTTTTCGCATCCAAGTTTGACTCTACCGGCATAAGTGATATAGTCGTTGGATTCCTTTTTCGCAAGCGTCATGCATTGTTAACGGAAGAACAAGGAAGAACGCTCGCTGAAAATTGCCAAGATTTGCTGCACGGTTTTCTCAAAACTGATACCTCCTAGACAGGATGAAGTTGGAATACCGTGGGTGGTCGTTGTGCCAATCTTTCCGCGCTATAAGCCTTCTCCCCAGGCAGCATCTGTTTTAATCAGTTCAGCTTGAAAAATATCTTCGTGACTTCTGAATCACGATTGGAAGGTTGAACCGGCACCGGGGCATAATGGAACTCCGTTATGCTGTTAGTGATCGAGTGGACTGAATTTGTGCCTGGAGCGGAATTTGTTGGTTGAAGTTGTAGTTGCTGCGTCAACGTTCCCACCGAAAGTAATTGCGCCGCCTCAAACATATCTTGTTTTTGCATGAGAATATCCTTCAACGTTCCAGCTTTACTGTCACAGTTCCGGGGGTTCAGAAGTCGCCAAACTTTTATATGTAACTGCTCTTCCCACTCCATGGTCTAGAGCCGGAAAAAGACTCACCGATAAGGAACACAACATGTTTATTGTGAACAGGCTAGTGCTTGAGAGTACAACACGGAAGTGCAACAAGGAACCTCAAGCTATTTGAATTTTACTTTCACTGATCCAGTATTTTGCTAAATTTCTTGAATGCTCGATGGGACTGTATGCTTTCCGGCTTTCCTATTTGGACTTTGTTGGAGTTTTAATGTCTCGGTTGCTTTGGGGATTCTGATCCTCCTGATAGAATCTCTTCCAAATACCCTACTATTCCGAACCGCGTACATTGCGGCCAAGATACTGGTTAGCAAAGAGCCGTGTGACATGCGTTTTAGGATAATTTACTTTACTCGTCTTTCTGAATCCGCTCCCGATGCACAAGTTTCCAGTGTGAATTATTTTAGTGACGAGTTTAACAAACCTTTGCAATGCGCTGGCAGTTTTCATGTGAGGTAGTGCTACCAGGCCAACCCAAGCACTGCATATCGGACATAACTCTCGTATGCTTAGAACTCGGAGAAATATCTCAGCAGGTCTCGAACACAATTCAACTAAATCTGGAGACTTGTGGAGCAGTAAGCCGGTAAAACTTCTCGACACATTAGACTCAAATGCCGGCAAATCCAGTCTAGGAAAAAAGAGTAACGCGTTGCCCTGCATGCTTGATCTTGCGGATGGTGAATATAGCTGGCTGAGTGATTTTGAGATTCATGAAGATGAGGCCGCCGGTTGACAAGCCAGGTTTGCTCTGAAAGCTGATTCACTTAGAACGAAGCCATCAGTCCTAGCCGGTTGACTGTAGAGTAGTTGTATTATTTAGGGGAGTGGGGGCAGAAAAATATAAGAAACAAAACAAATGGAGGCCCCAGCTATGTACTGTTTCAGCATATACGCCCGGCCGTATGCAGCGAGTATTACGACCTCTGTAATGGCGGCGGTTGATATGGTCTAAAATTTAAATTGGACTTAGACATCGCGGTTATCCTGATAAAGTTTATGATAAACCATGCGCCGGACATAATTCTGCTCTTCGGAAACTGAAAGGTGAAGCAAATGGTCTGGAAAAATTACCTTATCATTTGCATTTACGATGTTTGCAGTTGTGAGAATTCGAAACACATAGTCGCTGGACACACAACTTGCTTCTGGGCAGAAGCACCGGAATTTGTAGTGAAGTTTACACATTTTGAAGCTTGCATTAGTTTCGACCGAAGTTTGGCAGATTAGACAGAAACATCCGATAGATTTGGGTGCCGTTTGCTAATCCGGCTCACCCATGGTGTCAATCGGATATTCCGGGGTCTCAAGAGACGCGTGTTCCAGGGTTATTTTGTTTTATGACTGCGAGCCTTCGTCCGTTCGAGCATCAGAACTAAGATGTTCCCATACCCTCGTTAACCGTCGTCCCAGAACAATAGTTCATGTGGTTTAGCGCCGGCAGTTAGAAAGTAATTGTTGGATCGTGCAAATAAGACTTAAGCAATGTCAACAAGGTAAAACGTCTACGTCAGCAGAGTTCAGTGCAGCTGAACCATTGGGCTTCTAGTTGACGAATGAGTTTTCGATCATTGTTGAAGTCATGCTATTCCTCTTAAGCATGCGTTCTTTTAATGACCTCAAGATTCTATACCAGCCAGGTTGTAGCATAGCGCGTAAAGATAAACATCCCTCGATTAATCAGTTGTGTGTTTTCAGAGCTTCTATTATTTTCACTGTCGACTGAAACGAGATCGGGTTCGGATTCCGACATGTCGGTTGTTGTGCAAATTTTAGTGTTACGTTTTTCCTCGTAAGTGGTGCTGGCACAGGCCGCTTGAATTTGGGAATTTATAGGCTTTCGCAAATGTTTAAGGTTTTGAACGTTTTAGCGAAAAATTAAACTGTTTTGGGCATATCCATGCTCCTTTGTTCGGCTTAACTGCCTCATCAATCGTATCATAAATAGAACTCATGGAACTATAAAACGCTGCTTTGTAGTTTGAAGGGGTAAATATTATGTGAAATAAATTCGATAGGAGTGGTTCAAGGAAGGAATAAGTGGCTCAGCAATCATTCAGTTTCGGAAGTGGAAGTGAATAGTGTGTACACGATTTCTTCCAGTCTATCCTTTTGGCACTTTAGTGAGTTTGCTTTTAGATGAGTGCCGACATACCAAATGCAAGCCTATCTGATTTAGTTGACGGCCGTCATGTTAGACAATCAGACACTGAAAGGATAATGCGTTAATTCTACAGTCCCGGTGTTATATTGGCAAAGCAGACGATAGACCACAAAATATGCACTCTTGTTTATTGCATGCTATATGCCCTCACTAGTACAACTCGTTTGGCATAGGATAACTGTAGCAGACCATGATATTCCATTAAATATACAGCGATAAACGCAGCGTCATATACTAGTATTTGAGTGCTGTTTGTTATGACGAATTGGAACCTGACGATCAATTTGTATTTGGGTTGAATCACACAATCAACGTGGGGACAGTACCAATTGAGAGGTGCAGTGATGGACGCGCTGATTGGGCTGAAGTGTTTCTGATTCAGGTTTGAGAGCTGGTGGCATGGTAAAACGAATCGATTTCATGGAACGCGCTCTAACAGTGTTCGATCCACAACAGAACCAAATGGGATTCAAGCCGAGTGTGCTGAATAGGTTTGTGGGAAACACTCATTCTCACGTTATCGTACGCAAATGCAAATCTCACTTTTCTTGTTATGTTCTGCTTTTAGCCAAACACTGTTAAATAGCCCTTGTTTTCGTTTTATCGATTTTTGAAGCTTCTGCTATTTCAACAAATGTTATTCTTACTCGGCCACTGAGGCCAAATGTGTCACTTGGGCATCGACTGCCAGATATTACGGTCAATCTGGGCCACAGTTTGCTCAGCGCCCTTGATAACTCAACCTATCCCATGTTAGTAGCAAGCCAATAGCTAAGCAGTTTGCTATACGCGCATTCGTTATGATCAAATGAAGGTTAAATCAAGACAAATGTGCTTGAGCACAACCTAGACTGACCAGAAAACTCAATGGAAATATGATGCTTTAAAATTTCAAAAAATGACCAAGAATATCTGAATACATGATACTTGTGTTTCGAATAGCCTAATGTACATTTGAGATGCAATACCTTAGAGTCACTCTAGGGGCACGCACTTGTCGCTAGTTGTAAAATTAAAAAAACTGCATATCCCCAATAAATCTCCTTTAAAATGATGTTCAATTGCGTATAATTTTGTAGCAGTAAGAAAGAGAAGGAACAATACATCATATTTTCAGAAGGTTTTCATGGCGACGTTTGTCGAAATAGGCCGCGGAATCTGCAAAAGCAAACTACTTTTTTATCTGCTAGTGTACTACTGGATTCAATTACAATCTAGATGGCAAAGTGTTATTAATATGTATGAATAGAAGGATGCAGTGCCCGCATTGTACCGTTCAGTAATTAATCAGCTTTGCATGCATATTAAAAAACAATAGTGGTGTTCATGGATTCAGGTCGGTCGAGGGACACACTGCGGCTATTACATTTGTTAACAGCAAACACCACCTCGCGTGTGAGACAGAATCCTGCAGAATCAAAGAAGCCAAGCCGACTTATTAATGTAGCGATGCTTGCTGAAACAAATGAGGCAGTTTATGGATAATCATTCCAATATTATCGTTGTGGCAATTAAAATCATAAAAAGGGGAGTTGTAACGCCAGCACGCATAACAGCAAGATTAGGTATAGCAATAAAGGCTGATTAAATATATCTACAACAGGCTTATATCCTGAGTTTCAAAGAGTTCTCTGCAGAACACACGTATGCCTTCTCGTTTTTAGGTATGGGACCGGATGATGGTATGCTAGGAGATTATGGCCTTTGAGATTCAGGTTTGCGCTGGCTCTATGCCATCTGTCGGCAAAGATCTCGAATGTTGCTGTATATCTGATCTGGTGGACGTACGAATTGAACTATTTTCCAGAGCTTTTACACACAAAGTGGTCTCCAGGTTGTCGCTGTGCGGATTTGGTAGGTAATTTCTGCTCTTTCGGCCTAAAGGTTTGTTTCTTCAGAGGCTTGCACCTTGAAATTCAAAAGCGGGTTTTCAATTTGGCAGAACTTTGCGCAGCTTTTTCAAACTTGGTTGTTTTTCTTTTGTATTTGTGTGGACTCTCTTGATTGCATCGATCAACACGTGGAGTAAGCATTATTTTCCTGTACGTTGTTGTAGGAATCCTGAATTTAGATACCAAGCACACGAGTGACGACTATGTACACAAAATTCTAGGTGGCGTTCGATGAAGCCTAACTTCAGACCAGATGTTTAGCGTAATTAGTGGAATCGGAGATTTCGCAAATATCATCGGCACCGAGCTCCACGCTTGTTACTGATCCGTGTGTGAATTCTGCATTTTTTTCATGTACATCTGACCGAACTTAATTCAGATCTTTTGCGTTAGAATTGCTGTTCAAAGTTGTGTATTATTGTTGGTTTATCAAATACCTGACGATAATTCCATATTTTGGGCGTTGTGACTCAGCAAGGGTTGCACCACCCATAGCGTCACAAAGGTCCGGAGACGCTTGAGTGAAAACTGTAATCAGGTGTCCCGCCCGTTTGCACTGGCGTGATTTTGCGCAAGAGTTTGTGCTTTCAGCATGTTTTCCGGAGTTTTGAAGGTGCATGATTTGTCGCCAAGATGAACCTTATTTTGGACCTCCCCTCCTCTGGAGACCGATCACTGGATATGCGCTACAGCTGTGTGTAAGCCTTTTAAATACTAGCAGGTCACCCAAAGTTCTTCTGTATAACAGCTAAAGTGTATTATTTTTACGAACACCTTAAAACGTTTCTCCTCTTCATTTCGACGTAGCCAAGCTGAACTGAGCAGCATCCAGTCAGGTTTTTGCATTACCATCAAGGTAAGGCTTTTCACGTTTTTTCGGCATCTCTTTTACGGAGAATGAAACGCGGATGTTTAACCTGTGCATTGGCGTGTGGGTGCCCCCTAAACACTAAGTGGCAGCCTTTGTCTTCGCGTCAGAATAAT
The DNA here is from genome assembly GCA_004794785.1 of Opisthorchis felineus. NCBI lineage: Eukaryota > Metazoa > Platyhelminthes > Trematoda > Opisthorchiida > Opisthorchiidae > Opisthorchis > Opisthorchis felineus. The sequence goes on from SJOL01005349.1 coordinate 10,682, forward strand.
GCATCGACATGTTTACGACCAAATAACCCGAAATGAAGAGCACTGGATGACAGCTCACGTAAGATGCTCCTTGGTGAATTTTGTGTTTCAGTTTTTTTCTTTTCCCAGGGCTTTCGGAAAGTAACAAGTTTCCCTATAATGCAAAGAATGAAACACTTATTATCACTTTCTGCGTCACTAACGGAGGCTCGATTTTGTCATTCGCAACCGTCTCGCCATTGGTGCACTGCATACAGCCTCTAAAGTAGATATGTCCGGGGCAGACAAAATCGTAGGGAGATTCGAATAGATTGCACATCGAGTGGTATTGTAAACCCGGACATTTAAAATGTCAACAGGTTCGACAGGCGTGACAGTGCACTTCGCACATCATATTTGTTTGCCATCCATCTTGCCCACCTATGATGTAGTGGACGACAACCTAGAATAATCTGCTTCGTGATTAAGAATACGTGGGTTCATCACACAGTTGGAGTGCAATATCCGAGCGCATCCACGCGGTATGTCTGCTGATAAAAAAGGAATAATTAATTTTTCCCCAATCTTTCATAAGCCAAAAGATGAACCAATTCCAAACGAAACGCCAAAGAAGTCGCGACGTTTGCGAAAAAAATGATCGCAACCCCTAGCGAATTCCGAGGTTTATTATGGATATGCAAAGCTCTTCCAGGACCATTAGGTTACACCCAAAAACTTCCAATAGCCGGACTGCTGGCTCAGTCCCTAATTATACCTAATCCGTCGCAGGACCAAAGGACATCATGTGTGAAATCATGTTTCTTGACTATAAATACACTTATTTTCATATCAACTTCTGATTTCACAGGAGACTCAAACGAATCGCTTGGTTACGATATCCAATAGCTCAATGTGCTGCGCGAAGGCCAGAAAACTGCTGGCAAGTTTGGGAAAACCTCGTCGACAACCCACGACCGGTTTCGCATGTTATGATGAACATGCTTTCCTGATGGTTCAACTTCATGTATAGTCGTTTTCCTTACGTCTAACAATTTGCACATGGTGGTCTCTCCAGTTATACTGTTTTAATGATCATTTATGCCTTTCAGTTGTTCATTTTAACAGGCATTACCTTTTGACCGTATGCCCGTCAACAACGGAAAAAAGTTTAGTCAACCGCAATAAAACACACCAGTTAGCGGTGATTTGAAATCGGCTTAAATGCCTTACGTTCTGCAGCTTTTGGGCAAGCGGTTTGAACTATCAAGACGCGGATAGAAGCAACCTTCCAACTGTTTGCTCTGTACGTCAAGTTTAAGACATTGCAGTAGTCCGAAGCTGCACTAATTGAATCCTGTAAAAACATCACGGATTAAACTATGCAACGCAGGCCACTGTAAACCTCCAAGACGACTTCACGATCAAGCGTGACATTAATATAACAGCCTCGATGTTATTGTGCTGTCCCGGTGCAATTCGTCGGATAAGTAAGAGCTTTTCGTCCGTGGTTATCATCCGCTTTCTCATGTATGTGAATACATTTGGTCCAATGTGTGTGCCTAATGCAGCAGACACATTACTCGTCACTGACGACCTCGCCTTGTGGCAGCGTCAACCGTTGGACCTGCATTCACAGAGAGCGGTTTTGAATGCTTTGTTGAAGTGAAATGTTCAACGTTATTATCTTAATCTTCAGAACTCAAATGTTTTGGCTCAAGCACGGAATTCTTCGAAGGAACTATAAAACTGTACTGCGTTGGCAAACAAATTGCAAAGAAATCCGGCCTGTGATTAAGGCGTAGGTTTAACCTGCTGGCTGTTTAACAGGATAATATTTGACGAAAAGAGGAGTGGTACATATCGGCCCCTCTGCCCACTGCCGGTTGGCTTCTACCTCACACCAACGTTCAGCCACAAAATTCTTTTAATGATTACCAATTGTGGTCAACCGGCAGCAAAAACATGCGGGCTATAATGAATGCACGAGGTTGTGGTAGTTTAATTAGCTCAGTAGGATGAATTGATTAGCGATCAATGTATATGTATCATCAGTGAATTTTCCATGCTCCTTTAATGAAGTATAAACTCCTAAGGTAGTGCTTGAATTACCTTTTCCCACAAACAGCAATGCCTCTTAATTAGAGCCTTCAAAGTTCCTATTAGTGCACGAAATTCAGATGAGGCAAATTTGTCGTTGGCTCTGTACACCAACGTTCATAAGCACCACTATACAACATCCCCTTGACCGACTTTTAATATGATTTAGCCTCATGAAACAACAAGCTGCATTATCAAATTGATGCTTTTATTTGTCCCTCGTAGGCATAATAGCTCAGGGACCATTGACTTACGAAGAAATGTCTATCGTTTCTCTGTAAAACACCCGTAGTGGTGCGTATGCATTTTATTGAACACCATGCCTAACTGGATTGTATGCGTTAGGTTTGAATATCTTATAGTGAAAAATAACAAAGGTTTGAATTCAGCCCCCTTCCGATTGCGGCGCCCTGGATACCCATTATGAGACATATTGCAGGTTCGAGCAACAAAAGTTGAAGCTTTCTCGGATGTTTTACATTGTGTGACATACAGTAGGTTGCTTTCCCGGGCGGGAATTGACGTTGTTACGAGTTCATACAGAGAATAAATCTTATTCTGCTTGATGTGCTTAAGAATGCCCACACGTTTACTTTTAAGCAGTATATTTGGAGGCCGTGGACATATACGGGTGCCCAAACCGAATATTGGAAGTACATTACACATGCTACCAGGGAGTGCATTTTCCACCAACACCTTCAAAAATCACGATGCCTGATAGCATCTTTGTTAGGGACTATCATTTTTACCTGTACATTTTAGGTGAGCGAACAAAAACTCCGAAGTTGAATGCCTGCAGTACCACAACTTTTGTACATGAAAATATCTTACCTCGAGGGGCAAAATACACTCATTTGCATAGTAACTTGCTTTTGAATGAAAGCTCACATGTAGTCCAGGAAAATCACCCGTCTATGTTATCTTCAGCCAACTGGAGATGCTGCATTGGACCCTTTAATGTTTTATTTGGTACGCTTTTCGAGATATCGCGTACATGTTAGGATGAAATACAATACCCATAATGTTTTTGTAAACTCTTCTACGTACCACGACTAGTTTCGCCCCCCTTGGGTTTTATCAGATAAACGCTGTCCCCGAGTTCTCCTCAGTCTTTTGGTATACTTGAACCGTGAAATTGGATTGAACATATTTCCATAACAATTTAGATTGTAAGGAAAATTCATCCGTAAGTCGGCTAAGTACCTCATCTATGATATTCTC
>SJOL01005350.1:0-13199 GCA_004794785.1 Opisthorchis felineus
AACTTCGGACAGGAATGTGAAGAACTTTATCTGATACATTTTGTTCAGTCACTATATTTAACAGCAGTCGTCTTACAGATCGAATAACTCTCCACTCTGGTGGCTGGAAGTGGGAGGGTCTAGGCGTCAGTAGAATATGCAGTAAACAGCCGGTTGAAAATCCTTCCCTCGTCCGGTACTGATAAGCTTTCTTGTGATTCACGCTCTGTGCCCATGACCCCTGTTGCACTGTCAGTGAAAACGATTGTGGGTGTGCAGTGCATACTCACAAATAGTATCAAAACCATCAGAAAGGGGCGCACCAAAATTTATTGTGAAATCTTGATCTTTACGTCCCTAGCTTAACAGTTGGTAAATAAACACTCATGCCAAATTCTTCCGCTCCCACAAGACTAGGTTGGATAATTTCCAGTGTCATTTCATTCTGAGGGCAATGCTGCTGCCCGGTTATTTAACGGCACAGAGTACTGTAGCTTATACTCCCGACAGTTTTGTAAAATTTGCTTGGTTTCAGCGAGCCCTAAATTCGCAGAGAAATGCTTCTTCTGAACAATGTCGGATGCCTGAACTACCATTTTGTGCCTACTGCTAGTTGATAAGGCTTTTCAAATGAATGTTCGAGTGAAATAGTGCGCCAACTCACTAAACGTTATAAATTATCGCAAGTCTCAACTTCCTATGGTTCCTCAAGGCAACGGATCTTGTTATTCCTCCAAAGTGTTCACGCTCTATGAGCTCAGTATGTTCAAGCTTTGTGGCATGTATCCATTTACTGATAGGTTTTCCAGCAGAAGATAAAACTGAGCTCCTCGGCTTTTAATGCATCAAGGCAATTCATAAAAATGACAATACGAGCTATTACCATTAAGATCTCATTCCAGCTTGAATAACTTCTAAATCATTTTCGTGCCAAGCCGGATCCGGCACTGTAGCTTCTACTGACTTCAGGTGTAAGCCGCTTATAAATTGTAGGAACCTATTCCGGTTCGGTGCCTTCTTACTATTTCTACTTAATAAAAGCCGTAGGCCACCCACCCAAAACCAAATCGGCCCGGAAGGTCTGAAAACGCTTCCCGGGGAACTGCGTCACCGAAATTCAGTCCTAGTTGAAAGTGCTTTTACTCACAACCGTTTTCTCCGTTGGGTATAATTGGTACTTGTTTGGTCACACATATGGCGTGTCCAGCTATCCGGTTCCACAAATAGTTCATAACTATCGGTGAGCGACTCCAGAGTGCAGAGATAATTCCAATTTCTAGTCTCAGTGTGGCGTACTGCGAGCCATAGTGTTAGATTTACAGTGAAATCAAACAACAAAACAGATGCAAGTTGTGGACACCTGGCGCTTAAGAGAATGTGGGACAATCAGTTGAAATATGAACAAGACCCACGACAGGTAGGTCACGTAAGAACTGGGTCATCAAAGCTTTACAATCTAGACAGGAAAACGGTATGGACGGAAGGGTAAAGCCTAGGAATCATGGTGAATATATGGTGAAAATCGGTGACTGAGAAAAAAGCCGGGCGGTAGCATGATTGGGAATGCGTGACTGAAACGTGTAAAAAGCGAACTAGAAGTGACAACAATCGCGAAAATCGACTGACTTAGAGCAGTTGGGGGGCTAGAAAATGCTAAGGACCGCAGAATGACAACTGGTAAATAGGATTAGTCTATATAAGACAGAACCCCCTGAATGTCGAAAATATAGAGCCAGTTGAGTACACTTGAAACAAGTAGTTTCAGGAGTGTATGAGTCAGTGCTCAGGGAAGCCGAAACGCTAGGAGTGCCGACCACTGAGGACAGAACTAGCTGGAAGGGAATCAGGGTGACCGGAACCTTGGAACTGATACACAGGCCTAGTAGGCTGGGGACGTTTCCTCATTACGGACAGCCATGAACTTATTCATCATGACGATCGAGGCAGCACATGGGGAGTGCGATACGGATGCCTTGCTGCTCGAGACGCTGGAGTTCAGCATCAACCTGTGATAAGCAGACGTACGGGACTGGCCTCTTGAGGCTAAATTGTGGGATAGCTTCCGGTCGTAGTCGAAGGGTGGCTTGTGTGTGGTGAAAAGTGACAAAGACCACGCTTGAATACCCTAGCGAAGCGCCAAATGATATCACCGGCTTGATCTGGAGTCACCGCCAGAGAATCTACCGGATTGCAGACGGAGGTGATCAGGATATCTGCCGAAACGAGATAGTCGAACGATTGAAGGCCAGAAAGATTCCATTCGGAGGCGGGCGCTTTAAATGACCCGGTGAAAATCGTTTTCTTGAATGAGACGCGGTATTGCAATTCGCCGAAAAGCAGCAGGTCACCACCACAGGCACTGATGGCAGTTCTGGAAGACCGTCGGTCTGGGGGTCACTCAAGAGTGTGCCACACCTTCTCTGATTAAATAATGTCTGAAGCATTGTCCAACTGCAGGCAGACCTAATGGATATCAACCAAAACAGTGAAGAATTTCCGGTGAATCGGGACACTGAATTGAAACGTTGCAAAGAGACTCAGGACGGTGCCCACGAATTTTGAATTTGGCCGGCGTGGTTGCTGCCTAGAGGCACCGTGGGATGTACTATATGAACGTGCCCGATAGTATACGCTTTGTGACCCACGGTCTCGCACTGTCAACACCGGTCATGTTTCTAGGGGCACAGTGTGACGAAGGGTTAAGCGCCGTAATCTCATCACAGGAATGAAGGTTTCTTCTTTTGGACGTGCTACTGACTAAATCGGGTAGTGCCAGAATGCGAAAGACCAGAGGGGGATGTGCGAGAGATGGGAAAACCAGAGAATTTGGAAACCTGGTGAACCATGTGAACTTTGGACTCATCTCGACCCCGAAATTGGACCAACGTGGTGTCATGCTGTAGGCTGGTCAACCGCTGGCATTGGTCCGCGATGGCTTTGAGCGTCAGCACACGCTCTTGCTCAAGAGGACTGCGTGGACGCGCCGGATATCTGCAAATTTGAGGGGCTAAAGGCTGCATGTGAAACTGAGGGGTTTGAATTGGCCAGTTATGAGCGACTTTAGTTTAAATGCTTCCTCTTCACGATTGCTAATGCCAAGATGCGTCAAAAAAGTCGTCTGACTCATTCACAACCAACTTCAAACAGCGATACCGCGGGCTGAATAGAGAGGACAGCTCCCAAAATATCTGCATTAGGGAGTGAACTGTGTTATCAAAAGACCTGTCGCGTGAGTTTTGCGAAGGACTCAGGCTGCAGGATTTTTCCGGCTCTGGCGGGCCTAGTCTACGACGTAATAGTAGGAATTTCTATGCATCGCCTAACGTAGTGAGATCGACTCGGGTTAGGTCATCGTAGCGGCTTAACGAGACGCTAGCGTGTGGGATATAGCTAAACTCCACTGTACTATTCGCGATTCCGTCATCCTGCTGACCTGGTGCCGGAGCCGATGTAGCACCAGTAACAGAGAACCTCAGCTGCACAAACATTTCAATGAGCTTAGGCCGTTGCCTGAGCAGTGCCTTCACCTTCGCGGACCCAGGACAGGCAGACCGACACGAACTTCATCGCCAAAATTTTACTATCTTACAGGGTACCTTCTATGGTGGAGCCCTCGGAAAAGAGTTTTTACTGCCTCAATCAAGGGCAAAGTATACCGTGAGCAGCGTCGAATAAATATATATATAATGATAATGATAATATTTGTATATTTGTTCCCAACTGGTGGGTGGCATACCGTCAGGCATGATCATAATGTTACAGTCAGAATAAAATCATGACAAAGGGGGTTGTGAGTACAGGGGATTGCGTGGAAAAGGGGCAGCGTCACAAGCAGTGGGCAGAATCCGGGGTAATAATAATAATAATAATAATAATAATAGGTTTATTTCCCAACTTGTAGGGGCATGCCGACTGAGGCATGATCGGGCCATTACAACCTGAGCGCGGCAGGTAACAACACAACGGGCATGCTTATTACGTGAAAAGTCACCACAGTTGCGGGAACCAAAAAAACAGAGGACAGTGGGCATGAGGTACGACGAGTTCAAAGATGAAGCCTCCTGACCTGAACTAAAACTGAAAACCGTTGCTGGCCATGAGTGACCTTGGGCGGTTGAGTAAATGGCTAGGGTCACAAAGTGCAAAATGGAGATGAAGATTAAAGAATTCGATCTGGAGACAAATGGCAAGTTTTGTCTCAAAAATATGGCTTAAATCGAAACTGAGCAGACCCACTGGTGTCATTGTTGTAGGCAGGTCAGGTGTGAAGGATAGTTTTGATGGGGAGATAGTGGCAATGCATAGGGCCAATCGAACACCGTAAATGAAATTGAACTTGTGGAGGAGGCAAACCGAAATTGCGGCAGGAAACTAGGCTGGTTAAATCCGAACGACATGTTCAGCGGTTTAGAACGAGGCGGTTGGGGCCAGGTGAAAAAATTGTTTCTGGTTGCGATTACAGGCTTGAGTGGGCGAGAGGCTGCGGTCGAGATTCTGAAGAAAGTAGTTGCGGGAGTGCCATCAGACTGGGTATGGCAGTGCCATGCCATCATTTCACTCACATACTTCAGTTTCTGGACAGCCCCGTAACGGTCGTCAAGGTTTCGCTAATCAGACAGATGATACGCCTTTCCGTGGCAGCTTGATCTGGGTTAGACGAGGGGATGGACAGAGGTAGAGTCAAGCCAATGTAGAGTCATCGGTAATTTCGACTCAGTTGGAGGACATGTGAATATAGACCGCGGACGAGCCAGATTGAATAAATAGTGGTTGCACGGGTCATTTAAGCAACTACAGTTGAAGTTTGAAGCTTGGGAAGAGGGGGAATGAGGAAGGAATAGGATGAGAGCAGTAGCGTCTGGTGAGTGCAAGCAGGCATCAGGTAAAAAGGTGTCCAATGGAAAAAAAATCTAAAAGTGGATGACAGCAAGCTAAATGAACCCAGGAAAGGGTAGATTTTGTTGGCTGACCTAGAAACCAAGTACTAGCTGGGCCAGAGTAGGTGCCTAGTTTAGGGAAGGTAAGGACTTAACCGCCGAGGCCGGGAGGCTAGCCATTGGATTAGTTGGAACAGGCGATTACATGGCAGTAGGTTTTATTTCAGCAAAAACAGAAAAAATCCGTTGTGCAAAGGGGACGTCAATATAAACAGGGACAGCGGACAAATAATAATATGTACTTGAAGATATTGGGGAGAGTAAAATTCTTTAGCGCAAACAAAGCGCAACCGGCCAAAAGGAATAAGGTGCGGTCCTTTTGGAATAATGTGCAACATAGCGGAATAGGAGATCGCTGAGTATTCGCAAAATGAAATTGGGTCCCCTAAAACTACGACGTTTTCAAAGTTGCCGCTTCATAGTGAAGAGTGTCTTTGTTCAGTGCATCGTCCTGTAAATTGCCTGCATGACTGGTTTGTTTGAGTGAGCGAATCTTCAAAGTCATCAGTCACCACCGACGGTGAAACCGGTGTATAATGTAATAAGATATGGCCAATTGCGGTACAGTGTCAATCGCTACAATGGACGAAAGTAGAATGTAGTTCTGCATCTGAAAAATCGGCGTTGTGCTTGTGGAAACAAAATATGCGGAAGTGCCACTCCTGTGAATAATACTTGTTATTTATATCCCCCTGACGGGACGAATAACAGATTATGTACACTTCAACCTCCATAATTGCTATTCCTCTTTATCATCGCGGTAGATACATCAATCATTTTCGGATAACTCGTGCGAGGTTGGAAGAACGTAAGGCCTGCAAATGCTGGTGACCTATGCTCATACGTCAGTTTTGGTGGTAAAGTGCAGCCGATTTCTCCATCTTAACTGGCAAAATATGCCAGGAAGATCATGTCGTCCATCATAGCAGACAGCTGAACGAACCTAGCTGATGCACACGATTTACATGCGGCCGACGCGCGCCGATCTATCTATTCAGGAAAAAGTAGAAGGTCCAAAAGTTACGGCACGAAAAAGTGAATTTTTTGTTGTTTTGTTTGGTGCATATGTCCTCCCGGGGAGATAATGGCCTTTTTGGTGCGTAGTGTTCACTGAGCTATAAGCTAGGTTATCGAAATATCACTATGAGGCAGTCAGCTGACAAGCTTTGAGCAATACTTAGCCTATGAAGAGGACAGTCCGGTGGCGACAATCGCCTGTAAGCTTGTTTACACAGTGTAATCTTCAACGGCTGATTCGCATTGCCTGAGTTCTTGCAGCTTGTTGCCTACTGACTATGAGGCCTCAAGAAATGCGTGACTTACAGGAAATAAATGAGATCAACAAATGAACATTCTGGAATTGATTGGCCTTGCATTAGTTACACGAAATCATCGTTTTCTCTGTCCTGTAACTGGCGCTCAACAGCGTTACGGCTGGTGTTAAGCAATTAGCTCACGACTGTCGATTAGCCCCCCTTAAAGCCAAAAATACTAACTCACTCAGACGTCCGGGGCACAACGTGCTGGGAATCTGTGCTTCAGTGCAAGTCAGCATCATATGATGCCCTCTTTGCGGACCGGTGAAGAAGCAGATATTCGCGTTTTCTGGACAGGCCGGGGGCTGCCCACAACATATGGAATAATCCCCTGCGGACTAAGCTTTGGGACAAGCTTCAAGAGCATCACCACAAAGCGCGCAAGGTTCACCGTTACAACAGTTGACGTGATATGATGCGCGATCCGTTGTACGCCAGCGGTCACTAGTGTTATTCGGCCGGTCAGAAAGCACATAACACCCAAGTCTGTGTCCTGGATCGCCACTTGGATTGAGGTGCAGTATCCTCGACCACCGACGGCAGGTCGTCAGTTGCAGACGTCGAGGCTCGGTGCGGGAGGCTATCTCCCTGAACAACCAGCTGCTTAATGACGGTTGTGGCCCCCCTTGATTCCAGCTCCTGAAGCTTATCCACCACTAGGTTCGGTTGTTTACGCAGGCTGTCGAAAACTGTCGATGGTGGTTTGGTAACAAGTGTAAGGGTGTACCTTGTTCCCGTAAGTTGTAGTCCGACAGCCATCGTTGGTGGATGGGGAGGCAACCTAATAAAACATCTATTAAGAATGTTTCTCACTGCTTGAAACCGTCTGGTCTTTAAATAGAGAGAAAAAATGGATGCTGGGGAGCCGTATCGCCTGATAGAAGAGGCATGTGCAATCTGGGAGCACCTGCGTGCTTGCAACAGGAACTACAAGTTATTTAGCGTTGGTTGACCCCGCCTTGTTTTTTCCAACACTATGATAACATCCTTGGTGGTCGTAGCCCCAAGTGCCGCAAAGAGAGGGAACGTGCACATGTAGTCATTCGACAGACCACTTTCAGAACGCAGCCGTCGCCCTCCAGGACTTCCCGTTGGTCGCAGTGATACGACGTTTGCATCTCGAATTCCGCATGAGCCACTGGGCATGCCGGGACACCTTTCGCGTGGCGTGTGTGTCGGAGGCGACCATTGACATTCTCTAGACGGTTGTTGGTCACATTACCAAAGTGAACCATCCTTAATGGTGCGTGTACAGCTCATTTTTGGGTGACGAGTAACCAGTTGGCCCGTAAGTTCAGAGACAAATCGTTGGTCCATGCGGCGTAGTATTTTGCAGATCTTGCCGGAATCTGTGTGTTAGTATTATGATAAACAAAAATCCTGCTACGTGGCATTTTGCGGGCGAGGCACGCGGTAGAATATATGCCGGCTGTTTGCAGAGTTTCTGGCACCAAAAACACGTGCATGTTATATTATACATACGTGCTTCCTGATAGCTTTTCTAATATGGGGCGGCACAACACGAAATCGCAGCCAAACGCTACCCTCGCTGACCGCATTTATGCCGCCGGTTTGTCCATCACAAGAGTCTCCTGAGATACTGCTCGCCCATCATTCCCCTGAACAAGCCGAACAGTTTACGCAATGGAGCAAACTGTTCGCTTAACCGGGCGTCCGGTACCCATGCCATCCGCGCTCAAGAAAATGTAGAGCTTGTTAACACAGGCAAGATATCAGTTGCTTTAAATCTTACCGAGAACGGTTCTTCGCATGTGTTTTATAGACATTTACTACCTCCGGGAAGCGTTCGAACAGCGCCGTCTGTTGTCATTAGGAGAAGCATATAGGGCTATAGTGACCTTCCGTTGCCTGCAGCACAGTCACGCGTCTTGTCTCCCAAAGTTTTGCCAGGACTAAAGGCGTGTAATATGCCACAGTAAAAACCAACTATGCGTCACTTACTCAACACAGGTGTCCGACACTCCCTGCGGTAGTCGTACATACCCTGAGTGGTAAGGACCTTGCCAAATTTGTCGGCCAGAAACTGCCGCACTTCACACGACGGCGTTCCGTGCTCCAACAGGGCACTGCAGTCGCCCAACTCCTCTTCCGTTGGTCAGCGATATACCGGTTGTACAAAAACTTAGAAACCTTGCGGCTGTGTTCAACATAATAAGAGGTCGCCGAGAGATGGTACCCCTGCCTTCTTGGACAAAACGCACTTGACAGCTGATGCTTCAAGTACTGTTTGTAAAGAGCAAATACACTCAGCTCACTAGCTTCATCAGATTTCTCAAATTTCCGTTTGTTTTGCAGGCCGCCTGCTGGATTTGTATTAAATCAATTCGTAGCGCAAAATAGTGTTCATGCTTCGACTACTGGGTGAACGTACAAATACTACGTAGTTATCCTTTATGCATTCATTTATTGCCTCCTCAAACGCCGGGAAGGATGAAAATGATACAACCCCAATTTCTCAGCAAAAGTTTGTGAAGTAACTTCTGAAGCCATAGTAAATTATGTTCAAAATGAAATGCGCGCCACTAATTAGGAAAGGGGATTAACTAAAACAAACCGCACAAAAAATGAAGGTGGATTAGGGTGATTTTTAGTTTGAACATATAAACAAAATGCAACATTTTAGCGTGAAAGTTTTTATTTCACTCGCGAAGGTTTCGCAGAAAAAAATATCTTGCAGCCAAGAGGGGCGGAATTCAAAATTCAAATTTTCAAAAAGCCTCTTTGGCAACTACTCAAAAAGCAAACGTTTTTTGGGGGCACCGCTATCCCTACAAGAATTTAGCCCATTTGATAATTTTACGTCGTGTTCGAGTCTAATGCTTTGAGGGGGCCCCTTTTGCGTGAGTGTCTCTTTCCGACCTTGGTGTCTGCTAGGCCTGTTGCTCGCTTCCGAGTGGGATTTTCCCTCCCAGAGCCCTGTTGGCGCGGACTCTTTATTTTTGTGGGACTTGGTTTTTCCCTCGTGGCCGAAACTTTCGATAGTTGTTGCTTGTACCGATTGGCTGGCCATTATGGGGCTATCGCAGCTGTCCGCGATGGTCAATGCCTGTGGCTGTTCTGGCGGTGAATTACGTCACTTGTATCTGCCCAGATGACTTAATCCAGCTCAGAACTTGTTACTTGGGTGTGGAGTTCATTCATACGCCTTCATCGTTCGCTAAGAAAATAAGCATTGATAATGCCACATATGCTGGACGCCTCACTAAGAGCACCACTGTTGCTGACCGTCGGTGGTTCTGCGACGGTTGACTAGAGGCTGCCGTCTGGAATCGCGGTCAGTTGGATTGGCGTGCTTTTAAGAGTCCACAACTACCATCGGGTTGGTCATAAGCTTGGGGTCGGCCAGTCTGTCGCCAAGCGGATGCTTGGTTTGCACCCCTCCTGTTGGACCGATGTGACCTAGTTTTCTGGCCTCTAGATGGCGATCCTCGGATATAAGCTTGGCCTTTGTGAAGGATTTGTGAATACCGACAGCCCATGCTAAGGCCCTCTTTGCGGTAGTTTGGAAGCCCAAAAGTTCGCTTTCTCCCCTTTTCGCGCAACCATCCCGCGTGACGCGATTCATATTCAGACTTTGTAACACCAACACTAAGGGGCGATTCTGCCGGTTATTTGGTATGCCTGTTCTGTAGAACGACTCCCAAATGATCATCCTGGACTCTCTCGCCCGTCTGTCCACTAGAGAATCCGTTGCGGTCTTGATTGCCGCATCAGATAGCTGGATCACCATTTTTTAGCAAAAGGATCCAGGACGGAGGTCGCTGGGTCCTTTTTCACGGAAAGGAGTTTGTCATCGACCATTGCGCAAGTCGTTACGTTCTTTGTGTTTGCATTCTCCAGGGCCCTCTAAAGACGTACCGGTTTGTCCTCGAGTGTCTCAACAAAGCTGAATCACTCTTCGTTATCTCCGGCCTAGGATTGGGGATTTGGTTTTATTATCGACAAGTGTCTCGTTATTTATGGAATGCGTAGCACCCCTAAGAGGCAGCCGGCGCAGACAAAGGAGTCAGGAGAGTTTGATAACCGGTTTATTTGGTCATTCGAAAACCCGTATATTTTAAATGCCAACAGGCCTGACAAGCGCCAAATTTCATTTCACGTCTTACATTCGATAGACGTCCAGTTCGTTCACATTTGCTCCGATGGTTTTAGCGGAGAGCAGCCCGTACAAATCTGGCTCATGAATAAATGGGTGAACCGCAGATATGGAGTGCAGTGTGACATAGTTTCTCACGCACAGGTTATATTGGAGCAAAAGTTCAACCGAATGACACGTAGTAACTATATAATTAGAGTAGGCAGCGGAAGAATTCGTTCACAAACTTGCAAGAGCAAAAAACGGAAACAATTTCCAAAAAGGCACTGTTTTTGTCTGATCCCTCAGCTTAGCGCTTTCGGCAGAAGAAACACCTTGGTTCAACGGATTGTGTTACACGGGCAAAACCAACCAAACCAATGTACAGGGCGTCGTATCTGAGGTGCGATTAACGGCCCGTCTGGAGCCCCAAATTTTGACCAATCCTGTACGAGTTGGGCTCACTGACCTTTGCAGCGCCTAACCTTGAGTGGTGTAGGAGCCTGTCTAACATGATGTAGTGTACAGTGTCTTTCGTTTTGGTTGATTTATGTGTGAGTATTGGTGGTGTACAACCTTGCTGATATGGCTTCGGCTCATGAGTTTTCTTTCTGTTTTCCATCCACAGAAATTGTCTTCGGAAAATCACTGTCCCTCTGTGCTTCCATAGCGTGCATACAACAGTGTTATTCCGCAGTCTTGTTAAGTAGCTTTAAAGTTAGGCATTCAGTGGCCTGGCTGACCCGCGGATCACGATTATCTAGCGTCGCCAGTGAACTGCGTTATTTTGCCGGGCCTCCAACTGAACAGCAATATGACCGAGATCCGCAGTGTCTAGAAGCGTTTCCAGTTTCAGCTCACCCGGGTCGAGGGACAGGATCTACGCACCAATCACCCGACTCTGGCTTATATGTCCGGTCCACCCAGCTGTAGAAACCTGAATCCCGTACAGCACTGTCGCGCCGGTTAAGTATGAGCCCAGGCGTCTCCCTGGGGCGTTCGCTGTTGTGGTTACGAGCACACTGGCCAACACTGTGATAACGACTGGCCACTTTCTGGTGCCGGCTGAGCTGTGCTCCTATTTGCATGTGGTGATCTTGGTCTTATCCGAGGAGCCGGCTGGGCCATCGGTGGAGGCAGTACACAACGGAATTCCCTTCTTCGAGATAAACACACCAAGCAGGTAGTTGTGAAACGTCGGTTGGGTACACTGACGGCCGTGGGGTGCCTTGTGGAACTGTGTTACGAAAACCGCGACTTCCAAACCGTTCTACCTTATTGCGGTGGGTCGGCGTGAGGATCTGTATGCGTATCCAATGTCCTGTTTGTCGTCGGGAAGTACATGCGAGATCACCGCGTCAATGTGACATTCCGAAGTGTCTGGTGCCACACGACGTTTATAGTGATGGATCATAATGGGTGACTGATAGGTCGGCGCTCAGTAGATAGTTGCCAGAGCCGGAGGCGCGTTAGTATCCTTGTCCATATGTGACCCGTCAAGAACAACTGGTAAAATGTGTCCCAGATATGGTATATGTCTAGCACAAACGTTGAGACATGAGAACGACCTGAAGGGCATCAAATTTGTAGTCGCCATTATAAGCATAATGGCCTCATTTTTTACAGGTTCTGAGCGGCATTCGTCTCCGTCAACGACGAAGTCCAGGTACTTTATCGAACGCATGAAGGCATACTTCTCTAGACACACCATGAAGTCATATTCCTGAATACGACCGAACGAGCAACCAAGACGCCGCCAAAGTTTATCGGGACAGAAGCCCGTAATGGGCAGATAGTTCAAAAGATAAAGTCTGGAACATCTGCTAATATGATGTGCAGAATTTTCTGAAAGGTGACGTGCTGTTCCGGCACCAAAAAGCCACCGACCGCGCTTCACATTAATGGTCGAAAATCCTCTGAATTCCTCTGCAACTTAGTTATGCAGACAAGCCTGTGCAAAAGAGATATCCGGAAAGCGTTCCACTAGCTGCGTGACACGATCATATCTGTTGAGGTCACCAAACATTGGTTTGTCTCGCCCCACGGTCCCCATCCACGGGACTGCCATTAACCGATGCGACTGAGTTGACTGGTAGCGGCTGTCATGCTTCTTTGCCAGGCCTTGGACTGACCGTCCCTGGGTCGTCTCTATCCGACGCAAGGCTAGGTGATGAGGGCTCTACGAAGCAAGCGGTCCTCTGGCATACGAAGCACTTGGCCCAGCCGTACAACAGTACGGCCTGCTCTGTAGGCTGATACACGCGTCCTTTAGGACAAAGTAAGACGCCTTTTTCATGCCACAAGTGGCGCAGATTGGCAAATGCAATTCTGACCTTCGTGATTCTTCCGCTCACTTCGTCTCACTACCCCCAGAGCTAATAGTACTTCCAAAATATGTATAGTGTTCCACAACATCCAGTGTTGCTCTTTGAATTTTCAGAGCCGTGTTCAAAGGCTGTACATGGCTTTGCACTTTATGGGCGCGAAGAACATGCCGAAGGACTGGATAACTGGTCAGCCTCAAGTAATGTCCACCCTGCTCTTCTTAAAGACAATCGTTCAGCTGTAGCACCCTTTCGGTGCCTAACTGCCATGCTACCAGAAGGAAGCACGAGGGCTGGGATACTGCCAGGTTGCCCAAGCCTAGACAGGGTAAAGACAGAATAATGTGTGTATGTTCCAGGTCTACAAGGTTCTCGTTCCGAGAGATCTGAAAACTGGAGTTTACGAGATCTTCCTGTGTGTTCGCCTCATTACCTCATCAATGATGAAATCTTAAAAGATGGAGAGTGGGCATCCTTGGACGCCACTGCTTGTAGGCAGGCTTTTGGAGACCTCCCCATACACTCACGCGCTTACAAGTATGTGAAT
>SJOL01005351.1:0-13767 GCA_004794785.1 Opisthorchis felineus
CTCCGTTTGCATCCCGGATTTCAGGTACACTGCAGAAAAGACACCGATGCGGCGTAAACTGATATCACTTAGTTTTATTCTGATGCGTATTTGAAGATTCGGGGGAGCAGGCTATCAACAGTTCATGGTTGCATGGACCTAAATTAATGCGCAGACACGTATGATATTGCCACTTGCTGACAAGGGTCTAAAGGTGGCTCAGTCGATTGTATCAGTGGTCCATATCACTCATTTCATGAAACCCTGGCTACTGTTATGTTGCGTCGAGTAGCTGAACTAGCAAGCCCGATGTCCCTTTCTAGCATACTCGCGGACTCCATGGAATTTACACGAACGAAGTTTGTAAACACCAGCTGAACCGTTTCCAGCACTCTTCAGTTGGTCTTCTTGGAAGCATTTTGTTACTGTTCTGACGTGACACGTACCGGACTCACTTTGACCCAATTTATTTTATTGCTTTGTCCCCCTGTGCACGTATATAGAGTTATGTACACCGCATGCGACATACAAGAATATATCCAGGTATACTGTTATTTCCATGTCGACCGTTGGTAAATTTTCAATGCGACATGGAGCCTGTTCAGCGTAGGATTATCATGACACTAACTACCTTGTTTCAGTATGAAGGTGATAGGTAGATGCAGCGGGAGTTGTTTCTTGAAGTTTCAGTTTATTCATACTCACCTGAGTATACGCAATGACTGAATTAATAGCTACTCCGCTGCATGTATATGTATGCAAAGGAACAATAAAAAAATACAGAAATATAATAATTTATCATCCCGTATTTGCTTCAAAATATGTTCATCCATATCTCACAGGCGCCATATTTTACTAATAAAATCCACTAATCTCCACCTATTAGTGTAGCTGCTTGTGCAAAAACATGAGCTGACTTTAAAAGATGTTCACATCTTTTACGTGCTTCTCCGAGTGTTACTACAGTTGGCATTTTTACGTGCAGATACACTGTTATATGCGGGTAACCATAATGGAACCAGAAAAAACATTTTGATTTGTCCTTCTAGAACCACAACCAGTTATCCTAACAGCATTGCCCATTATGCGATGTGTTTGTTTGAATCTTAGTCTGCTCGTTTTGGATATTAAGGCCACTTTACTACGATGACACCATCATCCATGCGTAGTGTAGTTTCATGAGTTGAGCTTGTTGAGCATTTACTACATCTGCCAAAATTTAGAAACCGCTAACGTCTAACACTGTTCTCAGCCTGACTCGGTCAACTCAAATCTGCAAACAAACGAGCCACCGAAGAGTTTGACACTACGAATGTCTTTTACATTGAAGTTAGGCAAAAAGGTAATCAACTGACTATAATTTAAGGGCTGTCGCAGGGCCGGCTGAATTGTTCCGAATGAATTAATCATTTTTACACGTATATTCATTGCTTCTCCAATCCGACTCCAATCAGCTCAGTCGCAATGATAGAGACATAGTACTTGATCTATGATGAGTTTTCCGGTTTGGTTTGGTTAATCGTCTTAAGAAAACGATGGAAAATTCCCTTACTAGCCGTGTTCAACACACTCGTTTTTAAGATTTTGGGGCCAAGATCTTCGGTTCTTCTCTTCGGTCATCCATCGGCAAAACGTATATGGTTGCCCACGCACACAAAAGCAATCGAATAAAGGCCAATTGACAAATCTTGGATGAGTATCTCAGGTAACTTCCAGCGGGGCATCACTTTTCATTTTGCCATTTCATTTTCTTATGAACACGTCACGAATGAAACTCTGTCGATATTGTACCGAAAAGATAAAAAAGATAAGAAAGAAATTGTATCGTTCACACATTTTAGTCATAAGGGAGTCAGGCGCAATATTTCCCCGAGATTTAGAAACATCTGCAACAGTTACAAATGTGGAACGAAAGCATACGAATGGCCCTGCACTAACGCACACATAAGTTTAAATTAACTGAGCAGATGTGGAATCTTGGGGAAGAACAGTGCACCATTTTCTTGACTTAAAGTATGAATGTTATTAAAACAAAATCATCTTTTTACTAAAATTAGGTGTTTGAAGCATTTTCTTCGTACCTCCAGTTTCTCTCGGCTGTACTCCTTCTGAGATCTTGATCAACAAGAGTGCCATGGCAAACCCATCCTAGCGGAGTTGACATATGGGTTAGCAGGTAGGATTCGGTTAACAGAGGACTTCCTTAGGTTTGTCTTAATAGTGTACGATTGTGAAGATCTTTCACTTACATCCTCGCATTTAATAAGTCCAGTTATTAGGAGTAAATCACAGCTCATCCTTAAAAATCATCTCATACGAAATGAAGAACAATTTTGACACTTGCTAAGGGAAGCCTTTGCATGGCTTATTCGGGCGCCATTTCTGCAGGCGTTGTTTGCATGTTATTGCATCATTGACATACCGTGGGCTTCTGAGCAAGTGTTAATCTGGCCTGCCTAACCTAAATACCAGGACTCCCAGCACTCACCAGTGGGGCATGAAACAGTATCCTTATGTATAACCATAAACAAATGCTTGTCTCGATGTTCACTAAACGCCGAAACTGCCAGCAACGCAGATGTCCATTTCACAGACTTTGTATTGGATACTTTTCAAGAAATCTTATTTAACCACATAAAAGTTCATAGTCTTCTTTATAGGTGCATTGGCAGACGAAAAAATCATCACGGAAATGCAAAGTAAAGGCAAAATAGCTGTCGTTTCCTCAGCGAAAACGCGGGTGACTTTCCCGCCTGTTCCTTGATTGCTATCGGAGTGATAGTTAAAATGTGCACATGTATCTTGGGGAAAATATTCGAATTTTCGGGCAGTTTTACTGTTTGTTGTGTTTGAATTTCCTTGAGCTGTGGATTTTTTAGCGCGTTACGCTGTTGATCAGGCACTTTCAAAAATGGGGCAGTGACCGCACAGTATCACGTATTTAACAGATCTAACAGCGATAGTGCCGCTTTTGAGATCCAGGCGAGACGTTTCTAATCAGATTGAGAGAAAAGCACCACCAATTTGGAGATCAGTTTGAAATCCTAAGGATGATTTTGGACTCTGTATATAAGATACGGTTTATAAAGTTTTCTTGCTCTAAGGCGAAGGAATGTTTATCCAAAGTATCATTTGCCGCATGTACTCGAAAAATTATCTAGCTCATACATGTGACACTGTCTATCAGTTATCGCGTCCGCCCGAAAGAAATACAGTAGCGTGATTCTCGGAAAAGCGTTGATAATACGAGTGGATTTTGGAATTTTAAACTGAAACACTGTACTGGAAGCAGAGCCAACCTGTTATTAATGGTCGAGAAACACTGTTCTGCTGCTTCATCTTTGGTACATCATCATCATCATAATTACGCATCTCACGAAAGCCTACATGGATTCTACTTCACATAGGATGAAACGCCACTCATCCTTCAATCACGCAATACCCATCACCTCGTCACCAGTTGACCGGCCCCTCGAGTGACGGCTTCTCAGAAGAAAGGTTCACTCGTCATGTGGATTATCGTTGCTTCCGAACGGCTTACATTTTCTTGGTAGTGTGGGGCGATTTGGGAATTTCCGGCAAATTTTAAGTAGCTGAGAAGGCGAAATGGGCCGAATGGGCCTTTCATTCCAGATTTCGTCCCTCGAGGGGCGAATCAACACTGAACCACGTTGTGGATTTGCTGGTTAAAGGATAAGTGGCGCTATATCTTGTACAATTGAGATTTGGCCACAGAAGTGGCTCCTGGCCAAACGGTTTATTGGTCAACTTATATCCTTGTGGTTTATGAGTTTCATTTTCCATTCGGACTGGTGAGATGCTCAAATGTGGTTATTCTCCATTAAGAATAATACAGCCACAGAGTGTTTCTCGACATTTTAGCATAGGTTAGCTTCACTCATAGCAGGAAATCCCCCTTGGAATGATGTGTGAAATGGTCATTTGATTGATTTGTACACTCCATGACCACAGAAAGCATAAGGGTTAAAAATCACCAGCCTTATAGACGAAACCAAAAAGGACCAGGTTATCGTGGGTGTACCGATTAACTGAGGAAGCGCAAGCCGTTTAGAAATTAGTGTTTACGTCACTTTTGTTTGAACAATTGCCTTGGTATCCTGACGCACTTATTGTTTAGTTGGCACCACTGAAAGGAAGCATTAGACTCGAGCCCAGCTGTTTCTACAATTCACCCATGGTGTTTGTCCCCAGTCGAACTACACCCAGGAGGCAGGCTTTTGGTAACCTCACCAGCGCACGCCGGAAGCAAGCCGAACAGCCTACCTGCCTAGGCATGACCGAAGTGATTGAAAAGCAACGGGTTTTGTGTGTCGTCAAATTTTGATTCATGTATTTTTGAACCATGACTCATTATTACATAGACTCCTTCACTCATAGATTTGTGGCTTCCCTACACAGTTACGTTGGATAGTTGTTCACGTAGAACAGAATATCACAATATTCACTGAACTTGTATCCAAACGTCACTTACAATTCGGATCAACATAAAAGTACCAAAATCCTATTATAACAGATCATACTACCGGTATAATTAATACGGTCGCGTGCGCATACAAACACTTTTTTCCGGCTTTTAAGGCAAAAATTGACGGTTATAGCGTGCATTGTTTAGAAATTAGCCAGAAGTTACTTTTGCAGCTGCTTTTATCCAGGCGATCTGAACGAGAAGAAACAATTGTTCACAAAATGAGTTCTTTGATGCCGATTCCGCCTAGGGTAAGCACTCAATCAAATTCGTCCTAAAGGCATTCCGAGCGGCTATGTAACAAATTGTTTTGCCGTCTTGGGACGTTTTAAAGCAATCTAAAGTTATTTTTGTATGTTTCATGGTCCATAAAAGTTTCTATAGTGATCCTGCTGTTATCGGGGCAGCATGAGTTTATTTCTGGGGTCACTTTTCCGCTATAAATAATCACATACTTTAAATTGTAATCTTAATTCAGCGGAATGAAAACTCCTAAAATATCTTGTTTAGCTGCTAACCCTAGCCTACATAAATGATTAGTCGACACGATTGCAGAGTGAGATATTCAAAACCTCGAAAATGGTGCCCATTCGGAGCAGCCGCTCTCGATTCCAATTAATCAGCGACACACAAAGTACTCTCATTTCATATTTGTTCGCCTAGGAAAATAAACAAAAAGAAGCCCAATCAGTGTCTCTTCTTGTGATATACAGATTTAGAACCCCTTCTTTAGGCTTAAATCTGTACGGGAATTTACTAAGCGCCAGCAATTCTTGCTATCGAATATCCAACATTTATTTTCAGCACTGATATCAGTAAGCTTTGTGTAGTTAATTGCAGAATTTGACTCAACCAAATGGCCGGTTTTTTGCCTGCCTCGGTTTTTAGACTTGTTGAGTTTCTATGTGATGGAAACAGATGATTTGGCGTGGAAATGAAGGGCAAGTTTAAAGCAAGAATAAGATCACAAAAGTGTGGTTGGTAACCAGTGGACGTTTGTGGAGTTCATTCGCTAATCAATCTTGCCAGCAACATGCCATAGGTAACTTCAGCCACGATATTATCAAGCATGCACGACCTTGCACGTTAAATAGCGCACAAATGAATACGTTATTTTTTACCCAATCAATTCGTCTCCGGTCCCAAATAGCGTCAAAGGATATAAATTTTTCGTGAACTGTTGGTACGATATTCGAGATATCGCAATATGCTTCAATAAAGGAAACTACTCACAAGTTCCGCCTTTCATGCGGCTCATCAGCTAGGCGTAGTCTCCGAGTTCCCGTAAACCTTCATCTTTAAATGACATTCAACGTCGTGTCAACTGACACACATGGTTGAGGAGCTTTGTACTCTTCAATGACGCCCATTCTTTTGCCTCGATCAGAAACAGTTATCTATAGTACTAGAGGATGTTACCTCATTGAACGTCCTGATCTTAGATACTTGTCAAAAAATTTTAATTTCCAATAGCAAAACCTGTTTAGTGTGGACAACACTACTTGTGTGTATTCTGCAATTAACCAAGATAGTTTTCAAGGGAAGTCCTTTATGTAGTTAATACTAAGAAGGCGAACACAGTCGTTGTTCGCCGCAAGGATACATCCGAACAATCCGCCGGGGTGTAGAATGTCCGAACTATATTTTCTACGGATGAGGCGAAATATGCATGTTGGTTAAGGTGGATTAATAGTGAGTACTATAACTTTGGTCCTGACGAAGGTCACCAGAGGTCACCAAAACAATAGATTAGGAAAAAACGTTGCCTTACTGTTGCCGGTTTCTGTCAGTATTCAACCGCAGTTTGCCACGTTTACTGTAGACATGTTTCGTTTAATTTGGGTGCAGATAGGTTTTTCTATCACTGGGCTGTGTTCTTCAAAGTGCAATAAACGGAATATTTAACCGCCCAACCGCAAAAAAGCTCTGAATTTGCGTACAGTCTGTTGACAGTTGTGATCAAATTGGTGGCCTGTGGCCTTGAATCAGGGCAAACTTTTCGGTGAAAAGATGAATAACCGTTCAAAATCTTTAAACCACCATTACTGACCGCAAAGCTTACTGCAGAAAGCCAAGTATTTTTCTCAAAATATCAAATACCTAATGTACTGAAAGATGAGTTCGATGGCACAAAAAACCTGACAGCTTTTAAGAAAGCATACCTTTGTTACCTCGAAGCTGTCGTTGCACCCGTCGTTTGATCTAGGAGTGGATCCAGTTTCCAACCGACGGTTTTTCATCTGCGTGTTATTTCGGTGTTCGCTCGTTTGTTTGTGCACGTTGCTTGCTCTTGTAGGCTTTCTTGCGGAAAGCATTATGTTCCGGTGCAATCTCACCGATTACTACAAGCGTTCAAAATCCCAATGTTTGAAAGGGAATTTAAAGAAAAAGTAAATGAAACTTCACAAACTTTTGTTCACACTGGGCATACCCTATCAAGCACAAAGAAATCACAATCAAACGGACAACAGAACGCGCCAAAAAATAACACTGTGTGTTATTGTGACTTCTGACGGCTACGTTTGGATACTCGGTTCGTGATGAGACCGAGGAAAGCAGATCCATAATGTCTGTTGGCATGTGTAAAGTAAACATGGCTAGCCAGATTTCTGGTACACAGATACATCGTCTGTTCTGAAAAAATGAATTTAAACTCAATATGTGTAACTGGCTTCGCAAGTGATTAAAAATCCCCAAAACTTCAACAGGAATCACTTCTGTTGTGGAGACAATGGTAGCACTCGGCCTTTTGTCTATGGCATTCGCCCCCGAGGAAAGGTACTCTCAAGAATAGCAGCTGAGATTTCAAAGTGGCTGAGATGTTCCTGAAATAGACTAGTCACTAGACACTAGTCAGTTGATTAGACTAATGATACCCTGCTTGCTACTGACATATTAAGTACATTACGGATGAGATGCATTTTTACCAGAATTGTGCTTAATTGCCTCACTCGCTGACTAATTTAGTAAGAGTATTCATTTACGATTTACTTGCTTGTTTCTGGCAAACGTAGCTGCTAGTTCACTAGAAGGGAGATGTCACTTCGGCTTAGTTACCAAAAGTTATCGTAGACAAGGATTTTGGCCTGGCTAGCGATGGGCGGTGTCTTGCATCACGATGGATTCATGAACAGTAGAGCTGGCCGATTAATGAAATACACCAACTCGCGCTCACTCTTCACCTGTGCCGTATTCATAGCAGTAGTTCAGATTCTGAATCCAACACAACACTATTCCGAAGTGGATCGACGCCTCTGTTTACTTGACCTGATTAAATCCTTTAAAGGTTGAGACGATGGGACAAATAGCCGTTCTTTGAAGTACGGTTGAAACTCTGATAAGAAATGGAGCTGTAGACTGAGAGCTGCTTCGTTTATTTCTTAGTTTGCTAGAGTACGCATGGAGTCCATTAAGACCCTCATCCTCGCGAACACTCGATGTCCTGGGTGTGAGTACGTAGATTTTGTTCGACAGAAGAACTGCTATAGGCAGCACATTTTCCCTGTGTAAAGCGTGGCACAAAGAGACTTCCCATAATTCAATGACGATATCAAGCCGGTCCAACAATGTAAACTACGCATTTTCTCGCCTTTTACATGGTGTCAAATAAGTGCAGATACGTCACCTACTAGTAGATGGGCATAACGCAGTACTCCCTTTTCAAAAGACACACTCCTGTTGAGGGGATCCAATATTTTTTTCCAAGTGCAAACCATGTTTAGGAGATCAATCTCCTTAAACGAACGATTCTGGTCTCACAAATGATCAAGTTAATTCCATGGAGAAAACAACATTATCCATCTTCCCTGCTCCTTTGACCCAGAACGATCTATAGGACTGTCACTCCAAAAGGTTTATCTCGAGGGAGATACCGACTGAAAACGACAATAAATAAAAATTGGAGGAAGCATTGCACCACGATTCACTTCCATAAAGAATTTCGTTGCCATATAAGGATAATTTTTTTTGATGAGCTGTGGTGTTTGGTATGAGTACTGCCGGATGAAAAAAAGAAGTCTTCCGTGACCTGGCTGAAGAGGAGTGAAATTTAAAAGGTTCCAATGTGTTGCGTTGTGTGAATTACGGAGGTGTGTACATGTAGAGCGCCTGAAGCGTTCACATTAGACGGAAAGGAATAGGTTATCATAACACCATGAAGGCTTTTAAAAACTCTTAACGAAATTGAAATTCAAGTACCACAACGAACACTGCATACGATGCCCTTTATTGGCCACTGTTTACTCGAGGGATGTTTCTAGAATCAACTGAAATAAATGAGGGGTATACTGTGATATAAGGTGCCCTTCAGCCTCTTTTGAACTTGACGCAAAACCACTATGCTGGTTCGAGAATATTTTTTAGTTATTTACGCTGTGTAACCCACGTGTGGTCTTGAACAATTAACACGAAATTGCTAAAATAATCTTCGATGGTCTACTACCAGTTACGTCGTTCTTAGAAATCTTCAGACAGACCTGTTTGTGAGGTTCGGACAATCTTATTTTCAATCTGAACACAAGAGTATGTGCAGTTTGCAGAATTCAGGCACTCGCAAGCTAAATGGTGTTAATGGGAAACTCAAATGAATCCCGGTCACATCCTTCGTTTACGATAATTTTCAAATAAAGATACTGAACAAAGACCATCTGTTTCTTCATTTGGAATGGAATCATTGAATGCATATTAAGTTCAGACATCCGTTAAAATAACTTGTGAATAAGTGCATTTTGCCATCTATACAAAAGTTGAGCGCTGAACATGTGTTCAGTATCAATCCGACAATCTCGTGATGAAAAGTCAAATGATAGCAAATAAAGGGTAAAAAATAAGCGGATGACTAAAACAGCTGCAAACTTACCCTAGTTTTGAATAGAACAAAGCAAGGAAATATTATCCGACAGGCGGCCTATTCGTTTTGTCACGTAGCTTGCTACAATTCCACCATGCTCTTGGTTTTCTCATCCGGTCAATGCTATCTAATGCAGCTGTACCCGTTCCCCCGCACTTTACTACTGAATATGCTACCCAGCCGACTTATTCTATGTGCCGTTGAGACCGTACTTGTTGCTTTCATTGACAGTAGGCTCGTTTCAGTGGCTACGTCTGCTGTAATGTCGCAAAAGATGAATATGCCGGACGAAGCGAAAAGCTAATTTTAACCCTGGTCCACTGGTGCGCTTTTTGAGCCAGATAATTTTAGTAGTTTACCAGCGGTTAAGACGAAACCCACCGCATACTGCATTATTGTTGTCCACCTCTTGTCCCGGTGGGAATTCACTGAAAAATAACTCCGAAGTGGTCTCACTGTCAAAGAGTACTATTTGGAGTTGAATCTGCTACAGATATTCCGACCTCAAAAAACCCGTTGTCAAGAGTGATCTGGCGATAGTTTGAGTAGACTTCCCAGTGGCTTGAGTTTGCAAGTCATTTTCATCAGTAACTATCACATGCGATTTACACTTTTACGTTCATCTTGAAACACTTAAGGGGATTCCAGATGCTCTACACACATCCTCGTCGAGAGAGGCGACGAGAACTACCTTTGCTTGTTGGCTACCTGTCATTATGTTATGTCACCCGTGTCACCCGGAGTGAAACTCTGGAATAATGATAAGGTGAATGACATTCTTGATCCATGCAGATAGTTCTAAACTCAATGCTGTCATTGAAATCTCCGCAAATTTTGTGCTTTGAAGCTCGTAGAAATGCTCTGAACAAATGCACATTGACAGGCATACAAGTTCTTTCCTTGTATCATGTGGTGAACAATAACTAGACTGAAACAACGTGTAGGTCGGTTTGCGTACTCGAATAAAATTCGAGCGAAGCAAGTGTTGGCGTATTGTCCTAGACATTGTCTTTAGTGAAACACTACACTCAGTCCTGTCTAGCCTTCTGCTGACTTCCGATACACAATTGAAAGGGTCTGAGTGATTCAGCAAGCGAAAGAATCAATTTCCGTTTCCCCCTGGTTACGTGCTATCAACCAAACTTACGGTAAGACTGGAATTTGTTCGCAAATTGAGTGACATTACGCGTCGACAATTCTGAACATACTTTGAGAACAAAAAACATTGCACAAAGCTAGTTTCGCTATTTTCTCGGACAGCCTCGACGGTGAGCAATGAGCTCCAAAAATATCAATTAAATACGGGTCGAATTTCACCCGAGAACCATGACTCCGGACTGTGTTATTAAATCCAAAAAGACTTTTAATTCGTATGGAGTGTCCGGTGAATAATAAGCTAGTTGGGTTGATAATAGGTGTGTATCAAGCACTTTGTTACTTTCCTAATTTGGCATAATCGGTTTCCCTCAGCCATTTATTTACTAATATATATGAAGTACAGTCGGGTGAGTGATTTAGGGATGCCTCTTCTTGACTGTTTCCAAGCACAGAATCTTTTTGACCAGCATTTCAAGTTGCATGCATTCCATTGCGTTCGTTTGTTTGATCATTTCTTGTAGTTTTAACGGAGAAATCTCCTCAAGTGAACATTTTGCGAAAAAGAAAAATTAAACCGCTTCTTTAGGTGACCTACACCTTCTGATGGTTTTATTATCAGTCAACTGAAAAGTTGTTTTCCTGAGGTGGAAAAATGATCCTTGTCACAGCACGTATTGTTACGCATACATATAATGGGCATACCTACGTTCGCGCCACCATGTGACAAAGCTTCAAAGAAATTTAGCGAAGCAGGAAGTGAAACACTTCCTACTCGTTTCAAATAAAACGTGTTGTAGTTCGACGCTGGAACACTCGGTTATTTTGCCTCTTTGAAAGAGACTTTTTATGACAGCAAAAGTATATCTGGTATGTCAGAATCGTCTGGTATTACTGATTAACCACGCGTTAGTTGGTCGCAATAAGTAGACAGCAATTGTTGAACCCGTAGCAACCCGAATATGAGTACTCAGAGACTACGTGCCGCTGTTCTGCATCTGCCAGCAAATCGTTTTTTGCATAAGCACCATGGCCTGCCCAATGATTATGCCCGGTTTCCTCTGAATAGACACTTTGACTGTGACTCCATTCGGTCTCATCGTCTGCTAGTTCTGGATTCGTGTGACGTTTTATGGAAGGCTCGCACCTTACTTACGCAGTATATGTGAAGTCGTAGTTAACAAGCTACATGGCAAAATTCGTTAAGACTGTTCCCTCCATGAGCTCTTTCCATAAAACTTTCAGTAAACAAAGGAAAAATGTATCCAGTGCTCTATCACCCAAAGTTTCGTATGTATGACTTGTAGGATTCACTCTCTATTTGTTCTGTAAAGGTTTCATATCCATAATTGTCCTCAATATGTGGAATTTCACGCATGCCTCTTTTAGTGGAAATTCACTCTGCTTTGAAGAAAAATTCCAACAAATGAATTTCAGACCGTGTCGGGGCAGAAACGTCCGGTTCCAAAACTGTTGGCCACATAGTCCACTGCCATGACAGCTTCGTAAAACAAGGGCAAGAACGGCGCTTGCATTTTCTAACCATGGATATCACTGTAGCGTCACTCGTGATCCTCGGATATTTAGTCCTCTGAAATTTATACAAAAAAATTACCCCAACTTATACGTTGGTATGACTCTACGCTATAATATGAAGATTAAAACAGTCTGTATCAGTGAAATTTAGCCTTTCCGTTTTATTGAGTACTGAGAATTCTCATCTCTTCAGTCCCAATTTCATTCAACGGGGGTCGTTGATTTTTACTTCTATCAAAAATTTGGAACCATATTCTTACTTCTTGTTGTATTGAAATATGTCGTACCCAGCATTTTGTTCAAGTTATTTTCCTTTGCTTTACATGATCTAATTTTATTTCACTCACTTGAAATTTTATATACCTGGGTCCAGGTTGCTGCGTCTCGGACGCTTATCACATTTTCGTCAGCCACTTTTGAAATGTTGATGAGCAGAAACTTTCGCTATCCCTTCATATGAAGAATGAATCCGATTTCATGTGCAGCTGCTATTGCACATCACTGCTGCCCATAATGACCAAAAGAAAATGCAAACGAATTATGCTGCAGCAGTCTGTGGAAATTACTGCCTTGTTTGTCCAGCACGTTTGCAGATAAAAACCCACTGCAACCATTGGAAGTCCGGTATATACGCTCTTCTCTTGCTTTTTTGTGATTCTTTAGGAAAGCATGACTCAGAAGTATTTATCACTTTTAAAAACACAGCTTAAGCTGTCAGAGGTGAATTTCCTCCATATCCGTTTAGTCTGTAGTCTAACTTTAAAATTTAATTGACGCAAATGTGGAGACTACTCTTAGCTAACAAGCCCGAAGCTTTCATCCCGGTCAAGAATTTTGTCAAGATTGCAGGTCGTCTCTACTTAAAAAACATACTCGATAACTTAAATGTCAATCCAGGTAAACCACGGAACGTTCTTCAGCGCAGCACTTTTGGTGCAAGATTAACATAGACAGCACACCATCGGCATCACGTTAACAACACCGCCACTTGTTAGCATATATAAATTATTTTCCCCACAAAACGGACTACCCGTGAGATTTATGAAAAATCCCCAACAGCCCACGACCTGTTGCGCTTCTTGACAGGTCGCTCAGGTATATGTATTTCCAGATGTTCCGTCCATCTTACGTTCTCTTTTATTTAGGTCATCCTAAATTTCCATTTGAAATTTCAGTGCAGCTTAAAATGCGGTTCTTGCAATTATATGGGATGACACGTAGCTCTGTGTTTGCTGCGAATATTTCCGAGCGCGATGATTTTGGAGTGTGCTTTGATTGCCCAAACCTCCAAGCGGTTGCCGTGGAAACGCACGTGACTGCCAAATTGCTAACGCCTTCATGTATTTCTATACCACACACCATCCAAATAAGATAGTACGAAGCATATAATTACCCAGTGTTTAATCAACATCACTAAATTTTGATGGACAAAAAACACAAGAAAACACTAAAAATTAATCAGTTCTATATTAAGCATAGGTCTACCCCATAAGGTATATTTAGCACACATCGACACAGTTTTTTTTTAGGTTGAACGGTACCAAATTTATATCATAACAGCCGAAGGTCTACCAGCTACACAAGCCAAATATGTGATCGGCTTCTAACATGAGTGTTGGTATCTGTTTACCAGGCACCATGAAGTAGTTCTTCTCTTCAGTACCACCACTTCTTCCTTATTAAGTTACCGAATGATGAGAAATAATCATCAAGCAGTTCACTTTCGGCGCTGGTATTGTTGGGAAATTAAATATCTTACTCAAAGTCTGTGTATTAATCTCTGACAAAAATGCTTGATACTTGGAAAAGTAGGATTTAATAA
>SJOL01005352.1:0-13226 GCA_004794785.1 Opisthorchis felineus
AAGAAATCTGACAACAAGCCCGATCGAAAACAGAGCAAGCGTCCCACAAGTTGCTGGCATTGCGGTGAGTGGCATTTTGCTCGTTATTGCCGGTTTAGGCGTCATAAATGTGCCAGGTGCAATCGCCGTGGCCACAAAGAAGATTTAAGTCGATCTCAGAAGCCGCAGCTACCAGCACACTACCGTGCAGCCCTCAAATCGCGATCCAACTCGGTGACAGCGACATTCAAAATTGATTTTGCTTGCCGAAGGAAGTTCGTGACGGTTTGTATCAGCAATGTCCCAGTTCGTTTGCAGCTTGATACGGGCTCCGACATCACACTGCTCAGTGAGGGAACGTGGATACGAATTGGTAAGCCTCATGTGAAACCGACCGAACATTGGGCCCGTAATGCTTCTTGTGGTAAACTGAAGTTCACTGGCGACGTTGACCGCTCCATAACCTTCAATGGCTCGACGGCACAAGCTGCGTGCTACCTGATGTCATGACCCAAACTTGATCGCATGGGGCTGTATTGGATAGAAAAGCTGAATCTGCTTGAGAAGCCAATTACTTCTATTTACTTCTTATTTACTTCTATTACTTCTTCGACCTCACGCACGCAGCACCCGGAGGTGCCCTCGAATCAACTCACATTGCAAGGCGTTCAATTGACGACCTCCTACAACGCTATGCATCCATATTTGCCGACGAGCATGGAAGGCGCACAAAAGCAAGAGCCAGACTGTGCCTCCTCCCCGGTGCCAAACCAGTTTTCAGGCCTAAAAGCCCAGTACCATATGCAGCCTTATCTATCGTTGACCAGGAACTGAGCCGACTACAGAAGGCTGCTGTCCTCCAACCGACCAACCACTCTGCATGGGCCGCACCGATCGTGTTGCTGAAGAAGGCTAACGGGACCATCCGGTTGTGTGCAGATTTCCCTGCTGGTCTCAGTGCTGCACTGGATACCCATCAATGCCCTCTGCCTCTTCCAGACGATTTGTTAGCGAAATTGAATGGGGATAAATGTTTCGCGAAGATTGACTTGGCCGGTGCTTACCTGCAGGTCAAAGTTGAGGAAGAATCCGGAGAACTTCTGACGATCAGTACGCACCGCGGTCTGTTCCAGTATACCCGACCGCCATTCGGTGTCAAAACAGCCCCAGTCATATTTCAGCAGCTCATGGATACGATGCTGAAGGATTCCCCCGGCGTTGATGCCTATTTGGACGATCTCGCTGTCATGGGTCCCAACCCCCACGAATTGTGGCATCGCCTTGCTTAAGTGCTTGGTCGTATTCAAGAATATGGCTTCAGAGTGCGCCGAGAAAAGTGCACTTTCTTCATGCGGTCGATAAAGCACCTTGGTTTTATTATTGATCAACATGGCCGCCGACCAGAACCGGAGAACACTGAAGCCATCAAGCGTATACCAGCACCCCCAGACGTGACGTCCCTCGGGTCTTTCCTCTGTCTCGTAAGTCATTGCAGTTCGTTTTTGTATGCCATGCTCCGCCTCCGAGGCCCACTAAACCAGCTACTTACCAGGGAACACAAGTGGACATGGTCAGAAGAATGCCAACGCGCCGTTGACTCTGTCAAGTCCATGCTAAGTTCCGATTTGCTACTCGCACACTACGATCCATCGCTGGAAATCGTTGTGGCGTCGGATGCCTCGAACTATGGAATTGGCGCAGTGATTTCACATGTATTTCCAGATAGCAGCCAGAAAGCCATTGCTCATGCGGGCAGATCCCTGACATCAGCCGAGCGCAACTACAGTCAGATAGAAAAGGAAGCTTTGGCAGTCGTGTTTGCTGTTAAGAAGTTTCATAAAATGCTCTACGGCCGTCAGTTCACCCTACTGGCCGATCACAAGCCACTTCTTACTGTGTTTGGCTCGAAGAAAGGAATCCCGGCATATGCTGCCAACCGCCTCCAGCGATGGGCAACTCTGCTTCTGGGAGTTGACTTCAAGATAACATACCAGTCCACCACCAGCCTCGGACAAGCCGACGCACAGTAGCCGCAAATTGATTCAAGTAGGCCAGAACCGGAACATACAGTAGTCGTAACAATTGCCATGGAACCGGAGGTTAACCGCGTAGTATCCGAAGCGGTTTGCCTTCTCCCAGTGACCTCCGACATGGTCTGCCAGGCTACCGACCAAGACCATGTGCTGCAGCAAGTCAGTAAGTACCACCGCAATCAGTGGCCGCGTACCTGCCTAAAAGACGAACTGAGGCCTTACTTCAACCGGCGTGACGCACTATCACTAGCCCATGAATGCCTTCTTTTTTCAGAAGCCGTTGTCATCCCAAACCAGTTACAAGCAGCCGTCCTGAATCAGTTTCATAAAGGGCGCCCGGGAACAAACAGGATAAAGACCCTTGCTCGGAGTTAAGTCTACTGGCCTTTGGTGGACTCCCAGATAGAGCAAGTCACAAAATCTCAAATCTCAAAACCAACGCGCTGAAGCATCCAAGTCACCCGTGAAAACCTACCTACGCTCGTGGCCGCAACCAACCGACCCTTGGTCTCGTCTTCACATCGATCATGCAGGTCAAGTGGTTGGTCAACACTTTTTGTTCGTGGTCGACGCTTCCAGCGAATGGCCGTATATTTTTCCGGTGAACCGCCCCACAACTGACACTACAGTCCTGGAACTCCAACGATTGTTCAGTCGCTTTGGAACGCCAGAGACTATTGTATCCGACAACGGCGGTCAGTTCACGTCATCGGCGTTCGCTAACTTTTGTCGGGAGTATGACAACGCATGTCCGCTCGCAGCCGTTTCATCCACAGTCGAACGGCCAGGAGAAACGCTTCGTTGACACTCTGAAGCGGGCACTTCAGAAGTAGAGAGGGAGGGACCAACGGAGGAGATTTTGCAATGGTTCCTGATGGTATATCGAGCAACTCCAAATCCCAAATCGCCTGATTGAGTGTCACCAGCAGAGGCACTGCTCTGAAGGAAGGTTCGAACACCGCATGACACTATCCAGCCACACAAAAAGCAAGCCAGTCAACGCAACACCAGAATGGAAGAACAGTTCAACCGGCATCACGGAGCAACTGTGCGCTCCTCCAGCGAAGGCCAGAGAGTATCGGTCCGTGACCATAGCGGCAGACATCCTACGTGGATTCTAGGACTCATCCTACGCCGGCGCGGCGAAGTGTTCTACGAGATTCAAGTTGACCCAGCCAGGTGGATACGGCGCACAAACCAAATCCGGC
Organism: Opisthorchis felineus; assembly: GCA_004794785.1. Taxonomy (NCBI): domain Eukaryota; kingdom Metazoa; phylum Platyhelminthes; class Trematoda; order Opisthorchiida; family Opisthorchiidae; genus Opisthorchis; species Opisthorchis felineus. Next base: position 3,221 of record SJOL01005352.1, read on the forward strand.
CAGCAGAGGCGCAGATCCCGCCCACAGGACCGAGTCAGTTGAGTCTGGAGATGTTTCTGGACACTTTTGAACTCAGCACCATCCCGGAAAATCCATCAGCTGCTTCGTCGGAGGCCCAGCATGAGCATGGATTACGACCGCGACGCTGGACAGATGGGATCCGCAAGCCAGTGAGGCCCCTGCAAGTGAACCACCGGCTTCGAAGTTACGTCAACAAACTTCAAGGGGGGAGGTGTTAGGCGGAATTCCACACGGATCCCACTTTACCGCTCGCAGTCAGGTGTTGCTACGGCCGAAAAAGCTTATTCCCCTCAAGGTTGGCCAAAATTTCGGGACTGTTGCCGGGCCAGCATCAAATCGAGATCTGATTCGTCGAAAGTCTGGACCCATTAGTCAGTCGTGGCTCGGTACTGGCCGAATGCCGGTTGCCAATGGTGCATCCAGAAGGCGTCAGAATTTCCAGAAAGTTGTCGCCGCCTACGCTATATATATGAAGCACTGTACAAGTGTTCTTGGCTTCGTTCTGGGAGTTAATATACCTTGTGCACCTTTGGTGGTTGTTTTGACGTGAAAGCTAGCTTGGGAGGCTTAGGCCGAGAACAAAGCTGAGGAAAATACCGTTATTACACAGCTGAAGGGTTATTCTTACCAAAGGGACTAGGAGCAAATAGGGGAGCCGCAAGAACAAATGTCTTGAAAAGTGGAACTAATGAGTGTTCAGAAGAACAATTTCCAGTATATTACCGATAGAACTAGGAGAGGGGCCCACGTCTCCATGGCAAGAAAAGGGTTGAAGGTTAACGGTCTGGTCAGGTCAGGGTATGGAAAGCAATGAGACGCACAACTTTCCGCTGGAATTGATGCAGGAGTACAAGGTAAGTGAAGAGAGCTGCATCCTAGATATAACATTCCATGGCGGTGTCTATTTGCGACTACCGGCGCCGGCAACCATCGCTTTGTTTGGCCGATGTTGGGGACAATACCTTGCTGCAAAACTACCTGATCGACATAGAAGCTGAGACCAGAAGCGTCACCTCCACTTCAGTGTAAGTTAACGACCCTCAAACTATCCCGCACTCCAAATCACCAAAAGCTCATCCACGAACACTTTCGGTCGCCATCTCACAAAGGTCAATCCGCATCTGTGTCACGAGTTCCTTTGGGTTTTTGTTGTGCATTTAACATCCTATGCATTGACATTTTTTCTTCACCTCCAACTGTGTCCGGATGCCAGCCAACCTTAATAACCGAACATCACATCTATTGGACGGATGTGTAAGATGCAACCTACGGACTATACGAAGGAATCTTTGGATTCGTCGGAATATCAGGCAATCTTGAGCGAGCACCTACAGCTCGATGCCACACGCCCCCACACAAGGATTTTAGCGTGGCCTCTTGAAATATTCTGGGATAACGCTATAAATAAGACTGTAATAATCCTCATTTTTCCCCATAAATGACTGTCTGGAGCTACTGTGCCTTTGATATACCGTGGTGGGAGGAGAAGGAGCAAAGAACCGTCAGGAACCCAGAAAAACCTACTATTCGACACTCATCCAGACATACTGGTCAACCGCAATACTAAAGTTTCTCCCTAAAGTCGTCGAACATCCCTTCTATAAGCCAGCTATCGCATCTCAACAGTTTTGTATGACTCTTACGCAGCCCCCCAACAACTACCGGTCATCTGGTGAGTTGCTACCAACTACCACCGATGTGGCTCATCAAAGCTGACCACTGGCACATTGCCCCGGTGCAGATCGAGACGGCTTACACACAACAATCTGCGCGTAGTCAACTCCAAGCTCGAGGTTACACTTTGACCGTGGACCTTCCTTCGAATAGCCGTTTTGCATAACCTCTGGTTTCTTCGGATGGCATTGCAGCTATGCAAAGCTAAAGTTATTACTTTTATTATTATCAGCTGTGCATACGGCCCCTCAGAAGACCGTCAACGATCGGAGATTGTATGGCGACTACCGTCCCCTTTACACGCCACCACCCAGGATTGATAACCAGTTATGCACGTCCAGGACTAGACCGCCAGCGCTTCGGGTTAAAAATACGCTCGATTGACTGGCGCGCGCCTACAACCAGATTTCTCATTCTGAGGCCGGCGCCCCGAAGGTGGCCGTCTCCGAGCAGTTTTGCCTTTTTGAATCCGTTTGAATACCATTCGGTCTCGATAATGATGAGCAGACCATCCAACGCCTAATAGATGAGGTCTGTCTAGAGGTTTGAGAGAATCTACACTTGCCGTGATGACATAATTGTGGTCACCGGTTCAGTGGAGAAGAATCATTGCTATCTAAATGTACTGCATGCCTACCTCGAAAAGATGCGACCAGTAGCGCGATGCGACGAGCAGTTGGATTCGTTACGGTGACGTTTTCGGACCAAAATGTGTGCGCCACATGCATTGAGCCACTGCCCAGTAGGCTCCACGCGGTGGCCTGCAGCATTCTCTTTTAAAAGGCCACGGCAATTTGATAATTCGACGAACTTTTACCGTCTTTTCATTTCCCACTGCGCTTACTTCATGCAGCCTCTCATCAGCCGATGTGAAGAAAAGGGCAGAGGCCTTAACTTATCCAACTATCATGTGCCACACTTGTGGTGCTGAAATCGGCGATCATCAATTTCGCCGGCACGGTCCGCTATGACTTCATCACCTGATGATCGCCCGCTAATGGCGTTTCTGCCGCGGCCATGGGCTATATCCTGCAGCAGCAGGCGGACGGTAAATGGGACCCGCTGGTCCTTTTCACGAAGTGACTGGCTAGCTAAGTCGAGGTACAGCATCCTCGGTCGCCGGCTACTGGCTGGCTACATCGGCTTTGAAAGTTTTCACCACATGCCTCAAGGTCTCAAATTCACCGTCGCCCGCGAAGTCATACGTAAGCCTAGCTGTGCCTTCTCAGAGTTTCGTCACCTAGACTGTATGGCGTAATCCACTGATGCTAAACGTCCTGCATTCCGAGATCTTTTATCTTCCTAACGACCTATAGCGAGTGCACGTGCTGGTCACTAGTTCTAGCACTAACCTTCCGGTCATAACTACCGCACAAGCATCCGGCTTACAAATTTAGGGGCTTCAATAGCTGTCCTCTGCACAAGCCGAAGTCGTTCCACAGAAGTCATGAAACGAGCAATATTTGGTGACATCCCGTGCAGGATACCCGCACTCCTAGCTTTCTGCCGTATAGCGTCTTTTATCCTAGATCATGTGCATCCGTGAGACCAATTACTGAACGTTGCACTTTATCCAAGCGTAGAAATTTGTTTGTAACCTACATTTGGCGTCAGCACGTGAGAATGCGCTATGTACAAAGTGCTCTCCTGTTTTCAACTATACGATGCGCGATTTCATCATTTTCATGTTGACCTGGTGGGTTCCTTACCACCTTTCAAGTATAACCATCAAACCGCGAGGTGCCTAGACCGCATTGTGCAATCACCTGAGTACCCAGCAGAAGCCGTCACTAGTATATTCTTCGAACTGTATGTCGCGCCGTACAAATATCCCAACAATGTCACTACGACCCAGGTGTCACACCTATGATGCATGTTTTCATCTCCCGTGGATACTTTACGTGCCAGAAGCGGATGCGCGACTTTTCACAATCGAGCATCTAACAGGCTGGTTAAGCTCTTTCTCCGGCATTTAGAAGCAGACCTCCGCGCTCACAAGAATCTTAAGCAGAAAAGCTTCCATTGCTCCTGATGCTTATCCGCAGTACTATGAGGCCAGGTTTCAGCTCCATCGCATGAGCTAGCTTGAGGATGCGCTTTATGAGTTCCAAGGGGGTCAGTAGACACAAGGCCACGCCAAGGTTTCACTTACGGCCATTAGGTAGAATGTTTGCGCGATCACGTGTGCCGGTTTGGTCCGACCGCATATCGCAAGCAGCAACCATTGTTGTGTGCCCCTTATCGAGCTATCTATGCGCAAATTGGTCTTTCCAGAAGACTGCTGTAAACGTTTACAACTCTGCCGCCACTTCTAAGGCCCCTATCGCGCACCACGCCGCAGAGGCAAAACCTGTCAGTGATCAAAACGGTGAAAAGGATCAAACGGTAAAAAAACATACCTGGAATAGCTTGAAGATACTCTGCGATACCCATGGCCTACGTCGACGTGCGTAGCTGTAGCTGCTCTCGTCATAATCGAGGCTATATCGCACCAAAACCCATCTCGCCAACCAAACAAAGTACACACTTACCTGCTGCCCCCAGGAGTGGACACGAACAATATACATATATATATATACAGTGAGACTTCAAACCCTCCAGTACCGGCATGCGAGGCTAGCGCCAAAAGTCTTCTTCGCTATGCACCACTTGTAGATTAAATCTGATGGCAGTGCTACGGGGACTGGTGACTATCTCACTTACATTCGCCTTCCACCCCAGATTATCCTAGTATGGTCCCACTCACTAATAACCTCCAGAAAATCTAGTCCGCCATCTCAGAAGTTCCAACCCCGTCATTCACTACGTGCTTGGTTTCCCTTATCATGCCACCTCTCTGCCTACTTACATCGAACTGTCCTATGTTTCAGGTAGTATAATAGCACATATAGGCAATCTTAGCTTAACTTTGATGACTAAACTGCTGAGTGTAGGTCCATCTTTATCCCGTCCTGTTTGACCACTTGTTGTCACCACGCTAATTGCGGCAAACGTTCAGTTTTTCTTTCTCTATTAGAGGACTATATCCTGTCTGATGACTCCTATAACTCTTTAGGCCTTATTGATCTCATCCCATTTCATCCTCCTCCCAAGCTTCGACCAGCGGTATTACGTGCTGTGGACGTCCTGTTTGGCCGCTATCCACTCCACCCGATCTGTGCATTACATCTGAAGGGATCCCCGACCGGATAAAAAATAATACCTGCTATATTACATTGGTCTTGCTCTCCCTGCGCATTCACCTGGGAAAAACCAAAACATCCCGCTGTTCACAGAATTGCACATCACAGCCCAATAACCTCAATCACGACGTCCGTCACGCGGCTGTCCAGAAACTGAAGTATCTCGGCGCAATGACGGTACGGCACTGTCATACCCAGTTTGATAGCATACCCACAACTGTTCACTTTCTACTTTGAATGCGCCCTCTCGTCCACCTTTCCTCTATCAGCGACCACAAACAAAGACATCATCTGGCCCCAGCCGCCTCCAGGAGGCGTTCACTCCAAGCAGCTGAACCTTCCGTTGGATCCAAACATCTCAGTAACTTTTATAATGTATTCCTCACCAAGTCGGTCAGTTTTCGTGCCGTTCGCGATCCTTCTTCTGCGTTTGCGTGAACTCCTTCTCCCAAGGAACTTTTACACCCGACTCCGCTCCAGCAGCAACACCAGCGAGTCTCCCCAGCATCACTGCACACTGTGATTCTGCGTTTCCTACTACCATTTATCGATACTGCAAATCCCCCCACTTCACCATCCCCACTTACGCTTTTCGTGACCCTGGCCATGCGAACAAACAGCCCAAGGCCACGAAGCCCCAGTGGCGGTTCCAATTGGCCGGCCAGATCGTGGCAGTTCTGCTGCCTCTCCAGATCTGTTATTCTGGTTCCACATTTTCTGAAGTTTGAAGTTTTTTATCACGTACCAGGCAGGAAGCCTCTTGTTATACCCTCCCTCGTATTGTTTTTGCCCGCCACTTTCCAACCTTAACGATCGTACGTTGTCTCATCTGATATGTTCCCCATAAGAAAGAAAGAGCCCTTGCAATTTTGGTTCCTTACCCATGCCGCCTCAGGCGTGACCAAGTCTACGTCGGATAATGCCCACCGTTTATGTCAATGCCCCTTTTCCATGAAATTCCCAGTACTCACAAACCCCAGTAGTCATGCTTTCATTCTGACTGCAACACCATGATCATGCCTGTAGGCATGCCACCCACTAATTGGGAACAAACATTATTATTATCATTACACAAACTATATAAATCGACTGAAACCAGATTTCGCCGACGAGATAATGGGCGCCTTTATTCTTTACCTTCATAACAGTATCCTTTCTCACGTTCAGTGCCTTGCAAAAACACCGGTCCATTGACCCTACTCCACCCACAGTCCATCAATGTTCCATCACCACTGATACAACATGCCACTGAAGAAAATTTTGTAATGATAATGTTTATTCCCAACTTGTGAGTGGCATGCCGTCAGGCATGATCATTTGGTTACAGTCAGAAGTAATGCATGACTGGCGGGGATGGTGGCTACAGGGGGGTTTTGGGAAAAGGGACCGCGTCATAGGCGACATGCCTTATCCGATGTAGGCGTGGTCGCCAATAAACTGGCACGGGCAGGGAAACACAGTTACCATTCGTTTTTTGGAGAGAATATCGAGCAAGATCGGATCGTTAGGATTTGAAGGTAGCGGGCGAAAAACAAAGCGAGGGGGCAAAACAAGAGGCTCCCTGCCTGACACATGACAAGAATAGTGTAAATGTTTGAAGAGGAACCAGAACATTAGATCTGGAGAAGCAGCAGAGTTGGCGTCATCCAGCCGGTCAAGTTGAACTAAAACCTAAAACCGCCGCTGAAGCCTCCTGGCCCTGGACTGTCGGGCTGATGGCCAAGGTCACAAAAAGCGTAAGTGGGGATGATGAAGTGGAGGGATTAGCAAAGCGGATAAGTGGTGACAAGAATCTCAGAAACATGGTATACATTGAAACTGTAGAGACTTACTGGTGTCGCTGTTGTAGAGTCGAGCATAATAGTTCCTTGGAAGAGTGAGATGGTGGCAACACACGAGCCGGAACACAAATTGCGTGGAAAATTATTGAATTTTGCGGGAAGCGCAGACACACAGAAATGGTTGAATTCGAGCGAAATGTTCCGCAGATTGGAATGAACATGTCACGCAGGCGGCTGGGGCCAGGTGGGGGCTTGTTCATATTTGCAGCTGATGGAGCGAGTGGGCGAGAGGGCACGGTCGAGAGTAGGAGGGAAATAGTTGCGGGTGTGCTATCAAACTGGATTTGGCAGTGCCGTGCCATCATTGGCCTGACATACTTCGGTTTTCGGACAGCCCCGTAACGGACGTCACATAAAAGGTCACTGGGCTCGGATGTGAGATTTTGTGAGCATCAGGATTCTTTTCAGGCCGGCAAGGGAAACAAAGTAGAACGAAGCCGATCGCAGGTTTTGTCGTCCGTTTGGGGATCCTGTGGATGTAGATCATAGGCCAGGTGGAGTGTATAACAGCCAACCCGGTCGTCCATACCTGATATTGCCGAGGTTCGAAGCTTGGGAAGATGAGGGAACGGGATGAGATTAATAAGGCATGGTGAGTTTGAGGAGACATCAGATGGGATAATGTGCATTAATATACATAGAAAAAAGAACTTGACGTCTACCACGATTAGAGTGGTGACAACAAGTGATTACATGAGATAGGATAGGGATGTACTTGTACTTAGTAGACTAGCGCCAAGGGTTGGGTTTGCTAACATATGATATTAAATTTCAAGGGATCTAGTGCAAACCGATATAAGCACGCAAGAAAGAGTGGAAGGGGAAATCTAAGAACTTGGCCTAAGGATGCCCTATGACTATGAATAAAACGATCAGTGGGACATCCCGAATGTCTTCCTCTTCGTACCTTTTGCAAAATCGTCAACGCCTAAACGTGTTAGTTCAATAATCACGTCAAGCTTTGAATAAGCCAAAAATTACCATCCTTGATCTCTGAAATCTTTACGCCTTAAGCCCATCCTTTCTCTTCTCTCCCTGAGACCCAGTTTAAACGACTGAACAAAACGGACGGACGAGCTTGTGATTGTCTCTCATCTGGCGCCTCAGCACCCTCGTAATCTCCTATTCTGCGCCCTTTTTACGACCGTCTGTCTCCTGGTTCCGACTACATCGAAACACCCGCTACTGCCGGCTAGAACCGGCTGTCAAGAAATTTGTGAATTACCCGAGCAGACACACCGTCTCCTGACTACTTTATCCGGATGCCTATACCACGCAAAATCTAGGTTATCTGAACATTTAGTCGCTCGCTTAATTCCAATGTGTGAGTTGTATATAATCAGCTTGCTCCGTTTCCGTGTGCGTGGGAGTGTACGGTTGTGCATTCTGTGCAGCGGAGATCATTGTATACGGAAGCGTCAGCCTGACATTGTTTCTGTTACATTGTGGGTAAGTCGATAGCGTTAGGTTTATTCTCGTCTGGAATAATAGTTTGATACCCCGTAAGTCTTCAAAAGAATCGGTGTTGTGTTATCTGAGACTCTACGGCCGCCGCTCATTTATCCACACCGACACCTCGGTGTTCGTAGGCCTCGATGTCCCCTGAAGATAATCGTGTCCATCCGTCTACCTTTTTAGCATCGGAGTATGCTTAACAGTTATTTGGACCCTCTCTGGAATATTTCTTAAGCCTGTCTGCTTCCAACATTCCACTGGATTCTCGTGGTCGACAAGAATGGAAGCTGTTTGCCTCCGGTATCCCACTCCTATGGAACTCTAGGGTTATAATTAACTTTGTATTCCATGCTCGTTGCACGGGTACATGGCACAGATTTTGTTCACTATCACAGTCGTATGGTTTGGTTGTCACGCTTGAATTTTGTCACCTATCTTTCTGTGTAGTCCTATTATCGTCAGAGGACCTGACATTTGTGGTGAGTAACTGGTGCAGTAGTATGTTTTGGGATAATTGATCCTTAAAGAAGTATTTTCTTGCATCCTTAATCCCTGCTTCAGCATAATCGCCTCCTCTAATAGAAAACGTCAACCCATAGAGCTTAATTTTGACGAACGCGGGCAAAGTTACAGCTTGCCAAACAGGCCAACCACGATAGCACAATAACCTTAATAAGTTCAGTGCGCACACGAGCACAAAGATAAAGGATAGCATACTTGGATAGGAAGTTGTTGGGCGCTGCCTTCAGCCCCAAGGTAAACAGCGGAATGTAGAGATGACATCTCTCCATTACCGTCGGACGCAATGGGTGTGCCGCGCCGGCATGAAAGTCTCGCTTTGGCTTGAGGTTCGTGAACGGAAAGTACGGAGCAAACTGGCTTTGTGCGTGGCCCACGAAAGCTTAATCTGGACGCATAGGCACTTTCGTCGACGCCCGTGATGGCTTACTTGTTCTTAGTTTGCCCGTTTCTTTGTATTTGGTCAAAACGGTACGAGTGTACTTCTCAGTGCTGCGAGAGCTGACAAAAAATCTCACTATGGTTTCAAGCTAGTTTTTCGTTTCTGATGGCAATAACCACTAGAAAACGGAAAGCAGTTTACCTGGGGTCAACGTGGTTTTAGTATTTACATACCGGTGCACCCCTGTGGCACAGTCTAACTGCAGACATATGATCTCTCTGTGGCGCCGTTCGCCTTGATTCATACAAATCTTGTTGGGAAAATTGGTAGCAATCTGAAATGAACTTATCCTGTTGACAGCCGTTAGGGGATTCGTTTTCAGGCTCCTTTACTCGCCGATTAATGTGACAGCCGTGCTTTTTCCATGACCAAACGAATTTCGAAAATCCCCTCAAAAGAGGCCCTAATCTCTATTTAGCAATAGTCGATGTGGTGAATGGCATTTGCATTAAATAAATAACAATTCGTCAAAGCGATCGAACATAACTTCGCTCACCTCTTTGTCGGAAACTCTCTTCGCTCGAGAGTGCTTTCCTTTGCTTTGTGTGCAGTACTGGGCGCGATATTTTGAGTTTACAGTCCTAAAGGCGCGAAACCCATTTGTCAAGTGCGAATCTAAGTGTAAGGTAAATTCGATCCACCACAACCACCACTGTCCGTAGGGAACCAGCCACAAATTGTCCCGCCAACAAGTAGGCCGGGTCACTTTCAAGCGCCAACGCAAGGTGTGGCTTCAAAGAACACATTATCACCAGTCATCAAACTTACCGCAGTCACAAAGTTTGTTTGTACAAGTACCATCAACAGATACCGGTGTAACGGTGGGTACTACTGATGACGCATGCGAGTAGTATGTGTGTTCTCGTAACTTC
>SJOL01005353.1:0-13553 GCA_004794785.1 Opisthorchis felineus
CAGTGTGGCAGATAAGCAAACCAAAAAGCGCCTGACCGATCACTCCAGCAATGATTTATGCCGACGGAATCACATGAAGCATATTTCACTTCTGCCTAAGTTTGCCAAAATTCTCATGTATCACCTCATAAATGTTGTCGCCGATTAGGTCGTTGACGTATTCGTCAGAAAACCTATGAAATGACTTTGACCCATGCCTTGGCTTCCTCAGTCCATATCCTTTATCGTTATGTTATCTTTTGCACTAAAACGAAGTAATTTGTTGGTTTAGGTACTTCTTGTAGGACGTCATGTATTCCTCCGTCTCATTCCAGCTGTCGGTCTGATTAGTCTTCGCGATGATTCTTATCATAAAATGCGAGGTTTTGCTTGCATTAAAGTCAGCCAAATTATGAATATTTATCTTTCTTTTCGCTGAAATTGTAGGTACGTTATCTTAACACTACCAGCCAATTCCCCTAAAATAGTCCGGATCGAGCTGTTCTGGTGAATTTTGCAAACTGGTCCTAAGCACGTTAGGAACCTTCCGGCATATGGACTTTGCAAAACTGCGTCCCATTAAATGGATCCATGCCACCTTGTTTTCTGGATCCTGTGTGTTTCCGAGTTACTTCGGACTATTGCGCAAAGTTCCATAGTATCAAACATGTCCTTTATTTTCCATGCGTGTTCTGACAAAGCCACATATTGGAAGATACAATAGAGAATACGTACACAATCATTTTTGGGCAATGCTAAAATATATATTCTTTGTACATTTTGAAGCCCTGTACCATCATCAATGATGTGATTTGTGCAAATCGACTTAGGATATATATTCAACGGTAAGTTGGAAATCATAAGCTGAAGACATCTCGTTTGTAAGCTCGCTGAAAACAGTAACGTGCTCAGAGTAAGCTTTCGTATGTAAGGGTTAGTCCATGCGAATTATTTGTAGGTTCATGCTTGCGTGAGATATTGCACACCCAGTCAACGTGATTTAGTATCAGTTATAAAATTACATAGTAGATAAATGAAGGAGTGTTATCTCTGACTTGGGATGTACAATGTAGTTTAGTATCTTTCGAAAATATTAAGCGTAATAACGAACGGGGTCCACGTGGTATTTATTAACACATTTCTCCGTTTGATACGATGTCATTTCACATTGCCATACATCACTGGCAAAAGACAATTCTCACACTGAACGAGGTTTTCGACTTTCAGAATAACTTTTGCTAAATTTTTCACAAAATAAACATCACTGATATCCGGCAGCCTCATGTTGTCCACAAGTAGTACACTTCAGGTTCTAAGCGGTATTAACCGAGGGACTCTACACAGGTTTTAATACTTCCAGTCAAGCGCTTTTTATGGTCTTTGATAAACAAACTGCCACAAAATAGAAGGGGAGTAGCGCACTCAAATCAAATATGTGTATGTACTCAACACGCAGAAAGATCGCGGCTGTACTTAGGATTAGCGTTGACAGTGTTGCTCGAAAATGATCGTGATTTCTGTGCATTTACAAATGGAAAATTCCCTTTTGGGAGAGGCTATTGCACATTACCTTTTGCAACTTGTGTGTTAATTTGTCGTCTTTCATACATGCTTTACTGATGTAGACTATAGAATATATTTGAGATGAAGTTCCCGTTCTATGATTGTGGACAAAAGCGTGGAACTTAATGGTATATAATCACAGGATACAATAAAATGTCGCTGCCATCAGATCTCTAATCTAATGAACGACGAAACTATCATTGATTCATCCGCTCTTAGAGTATTGATTAGGTACAAGAGATGGTGACCAACCCGTGAAATCTGCAGTTTTAATTGGATCAATGACGCTGGCTTGAAACCTTCATCACACCCTGTGTTACGAACTATAGTAAATGGAATACCACTCGCACTGAAGGCTCCAAAGTGCTTCTGTTTGGTTATCCTATAAATATTATGCCCAGAAATGCTGACCTCGAATGCTTGGTTGTCCTACACACCTGTTAAACCGGCTTTTTGGACAAGAAAAAAATCACAGCACATTTAGAGGATTTCTCAGTTTGAGCCTCAAGACTATTGCCAATTTTACTTCAAAAGTTAGAATTGAGCATTCTCATCTGCCGCATCAGCTCATACACTTTAAACTTGATATTTATTTCACTATTGCTGGAAACCATCAAGCCTAGTTATCATCAGCATCAAAGTTTGAATGTGATTATGTTATGCAAGAATGGTTGTTTGAATGATACTGCTACATGACATGTAGTTCGAAGCACGCTCAATTTGCACACACGTTAACAAAATGTTTAGTTTTTTGGGGCAAAAAGTGATCCCAATGAACTAGAAGGCAAACTCCGGAAACAGTAATTAACAGTTCACTTAATGTCAAACAGGTTGCACTCGTTTACACAATTCACGCCCTCGCGAGTAGTGCACATCCATATTCAGTAACAAGAAGCGGACCTTGGGCATTATTGCCATTAAAAATAACTCATTGACCCCAGCTTAAACGTGGGGTTCCCAAATTGGATCCATTGAGAGGGGTAAAAACTGCGTAGTCAGCAAAATAGTAGGTGACTTGTGAAATGCATTCGCTCTGCAAACATTCCGCTAGGGCATGCATCTTACTAGTTGCTTGAAATACTCTAAGTTTGTAATGGTAGCATGCAGCATAATGCAGGTACAAGATGCAAATATTCAGGTAACTGGGAAATACGTAGTCAAATTTGCAGAATGGCAGCCGATACCTGAAAAGCTACTTCGCAAACATACGAGGAAATATACACAGAAACTGTTGACCAAGCAGCAAACTGTTCAAGACGTTTAACGTCTAACAAGTGCTGAAATGAAATAACGAGTGAGATGGCCAGAGCAAACGTTTATCATTACAGTGTGCATTAATTCTCGTGTGGAGAATGACAAACCATACGAGAAAGATTGGTAACACAGCGTTGGTTTTTTAGAGGGTAATGACGCATATTCTCACACTTATAGGACAAAACACCCAATGATGAAGAAACAATATTTCATTTGGTTTGAAATTCTCGCCCCTTCCTTGGGAATGAGCGGAAGTTATAAATTACACAATCAAATCTGTCTGCATTAAGGAGCAGCGCTAAACACTTAATAGAACTAAAATCATATTCGTCGACTGTAATGATATAGACAAGTACCATTTCCTCGAAGCTTAGCGCTTCACCTTTCATGGATAAAATTCACATACGCAAGTAAGTTGTCAAGAGAGAAGTTTCTATAACATGCTATTGAGGAAACCAACATTCTTGTAAGGTTGGCATTGATGAGGCGATCACACAACCACCAACGCGCATGCAGTGCGGTGATTCAGCATTGCCCAGGCACACACACATGTACATTGCACTAGGCAGGAAGCAATCGGGAGGCGTGAGACCACGGCGAGTTTAATTGCGTGATGTTGGGAGGGTATGGACATTGCCCTCGAGATAGAGAACATGGATGGCAGGGGATGAATTAGTCTGATCATTCCAGGGAACAATCTGTATGGGTGTGTTTTATAGCTGGTTGATGAGTTGTACTTGGGGTGGTGCAACCTCAACTAAGACGAAGATTCCAGCAACCTAGCGCTTCAACTATGACCGTGAGTTTCGCACAGCTTGTTCTTTCTACATCAATCAAATTTAGAGAACTCAAAGGACAAGACAGTTGTTTTTTGTGCGATTTTGTGGCGCTTCCAGATAAATTAAAACGGGGACAAGGTGAAACCAGCAGCAGCGGGCACCTTAGCTGTGCATCTGCAGAATTGTAGGCCATGCGTCAAACCACTGTGGGCGAGCTAGCACACTAGCCACTGGATCATCGGCAAGAGTACGAGCACAGCCTTGCGCGACATAATAGGGTGACCCTCATTGCGGGGCGTATTTGACCACCGCATGAGGATGTCGTCGCTCGTACATGCCACCAAATCCCCAGGGCCAAAAGGCATTCAGCAAATATTACTGCGGCCTGTACATTATTAAAACGTTCCCGAAATTGCATGTGTTGTCTGATAAAGCGAGGTCAGTAAACCAGCTTAGTCAGTTCAAAAAAACAGCAAACTGCTTTGGAACGAACAGGTGGCGGAGATAATATATTTGCGGCCAAATTTTGGACCATCTGCTGTGATAGCAGGATTAAGGGTTTCATTCATTGAGCTCCTTTAGATTCATTCTTCCGTGAGCGTCTTGCTGAAGGACAACCAGAAACACAGGAGACACGTTTTGGAGCAGCTATCCCAAGAGACGATATCAAGTGGCCGTAATCATGTTGGACTGACATTGCATGTTCGAGGGCGGAAGTAATTTTCCTAGGTATTGCGGCGCAAGGGAATTGCAATTACCCAAGGGTAAATGAAGGAGGAGCGTAACCCGGCGGAGTAGGTGGGTAGTAAATACTTGTTCAGCTGCAAGTGGCAGTAAGACGGTCCGTATTACGGATGTGTGTGCCAGCTGCAGCAGCGGGACTCTGATAATCATTGACAATTGCAATTCTCAAGGTGTGTGAACAGCGTGTGGGGTGAAGTACAAGCACGGACCAGCCTACGATATCAAGCTGGACAGGCAGAAGCATAAAACTCGTATGTAGTTCTTGTTGATTTCAGGAGATGTCAAGAAACTTGAGATCACAAACAATTAGTTCGTTTGGATGGTTTGTACGTCTGATGTAGGAATGAAGCAGGGTATTTGGCAAATCGAGCCAGGGGTGTGCGGCTGGTGCATGTATAAACAACTGAGGATGAACGCCAGGTTTTCCCTTCAGGCGGAAACCAAACACAGACATTTCATCATTCCATATGACGTTCGCACAACATAAGGAGGAGAATGCTTGGGAATAATCTAATCTGCCTATAGATAAGGGGATGTTTATAAGAAGGACAGGAGTATGGAAAGCAGGATCAGAGAAGTAATGTGGGCTGCTTAGCAAAATTCTGTAGGACAAGGGAAGTTAATATAGAGTGAAATATTGTCAAGGGAATCAGGCTTCTCGAACTTTTGTGCGACGAAGAAAACGTCGGGAATGCATGAGAATAAGATGCTGAGAATCGCCGCGATTTACACGGTGACAGCGTTGAGATGACGATGCAGAAATTGTGGGTCCGTAGAAAACGAGTTGCAGGCTGAGTTGAGTAATCCGTTATAACCACTCTGTCAACGGCATGGGTGGATGGTACTATATCTGGCAGTTGAACAGAGACAGCGAGACTGGTGTCACAGAAGATGGATGGGTTGGTGCAGAGCTTAAGAGCGTAGAGATTGGAGGCTATGGTAAGCACCATAAGGGGACGCGAGGATCTATCTCTCGACGTCTTCAGCACCAAAGGAGAGGACCGGCCACCAAGGGCTGATTCACGACGATAATATAAGAGGGTTAGAGTAAGAAAATTGGAAGGGACAGTGTGCAGCAAGTAAGCTAATACTGTTACTGATCATTCTGAAGTGTGCAATGGGTTCCGTTTGAGGTGCTTCGTTTGAAGTGCAAAAGGCTTTAGAATGTGAAGCAATTTATGGCTGAAGTTCTTCGTGACTACTGAAGAGGCCAAAGCTGCGGAGAAGTAATAAGTGCCGAAAATTGATTTCAGGTAGATAATATATAAAAAATCAGATGGGCGGAACATGTCGGGGACTAAGGATATTTTAATGGCAGTTTTGCTAACAGCGCCTGCTACTAGCCTTAGTTGCATCGTTTGAATGGACAACAGATGTGTTTATGTAGAATTTGACGAATGTAAGTGTTCATAGACGGAAGGAGGAGAGCATTAATCCGGGAGGCTGGTGTTGAGGGGACATTACGATACGAGTCCGTGAGAGCAGGTGTTTAATCCCTACGAAGTGATTTGTTTGTGATAGTCGGAGTATAAATTGTTTTGTGCAGGCAACAGCAGAATCCGTTTGCGAGCGGAACAAATGGGTTGGTAATCGGTGCTTTGGAAAGAAGCCCCAATATGGTTAAATAAGAGATGATTACGAGTTTCGGTGAGGGCGGTGGACTAATAATTTCTCGCGAGTTGCAGCGCGTAGATGGAAGCAGAAATCTGTCGTGTGACTGATTCTGCCAGGATTACGAGCCCTTGAAACCTGCTCAGAGAGATATGAGTCAGAGCGGGATTGTGCGCAGCTGTAAAGTGAGGGACCAATGCAAGCAAATTTTAAGTGAAAAATATTAAGGTAAACCGGTACATTGATTGTCGGATTTAAAATATTTGCATCGGTGAAATAAATGATTCGTTTCGTGCTTATTATTCATTATGCAGTGGGGAAGAGGTATCTGAAGACAGCAATATAACTACATCCTTTCTGGCATTTATCCTCGTAATTTTACTGGTCCATTCTCATCACGCCTAACGAAGGCCCTCGCTGAGTCTCCTGCGAATGACGTGTTGGCCCAGTGTTCTACATCCTGGGAAACATGACCGCGGATTCTTTCATTATCCTTGGATGAATTTTGTCTGGGACCAAAGCGTTGGAGCGGTACGTAATGTGCAATAGTTGACAAACGTTCTCCTCAGTGAGGACTAAGCTGGTTTAAGTCCGTTCGTACTTACGTCTTGACAAGATTGGACACTACTTGGTCGCAGAGGCGGAATACCCGCCTCCTAAGAGTTTTCTATAGGTTTACGGGACCATTAGTGGGTCGCACTTGGGTTCCCGTTTCAGTCCTGCGATGAAAAGGCGGTTGGCACATTAATACGGCAGTGACTCATGTATTTATAAAGCACAATTTATGCTGCCTGGAATGGTCTAATTTTGTTGCTTGTCTTTGTGTGTTCTACTGGCCGATTTCTGATTTACAGCGGTTCCTGATTTTACGAAATTTCAGCTCGACCTATGGGCCACCTGTGGTTATTTTTTGGAAAATATTGGTACCTCATTTACAGAGGACGCCAAATCCGCTTATGTAGCTTCTTGTCCGTGCGACTTCACGGTTGGTAATTTGGGAGGGGAATTACATCAGCCTCATGAATTTTCAAGACAATGGTCCTCTATATCTCTTCCACTGACATGGTTCCAGTTTAATTTGCTCGAAGAGACTGCTCATTTCTGGGGAGCCTGTACGGGAGAAGTTCCAAATCCACGTCTGACGCTCCGGATTTCTGGCCCAGTTGCAAAATAACTCAAAAGTCAGCACACATTTGCCACTGT
The DNA here is from genome assembly GCA_004794785.1 of Opisthorchis felineus. Lineage (NCBI taxonomy): Eukaryota > Metazoa > Platyhelminthes > Trematoda > Opisthorchiida > Opisthorchiidae > Opisthorchis > Opisthorchis felineus. Next base: position 7,134 of record SJOL01005353.1, read on the forward strand.
ATAGCAGCGGCTTTGGTCGAGGTTCGTCATTGTTCTTCTCTATAGAGGTGGGTTTCTTGATAGCATGACGGCCCTCGTACTATCGTGAATTACAGTCATACAAATATACCCATGTCACACCAGCCGTCGAGTGATGCCATCAACCGGTTCGCTCCACTCGCTGTATACGAAAGGGTGGGTAAGAGGAAACAGGCCAGTGCTGAAGCCTACTATTTCTCTCTTTCAAATACTCATTCACTTTCCTCTAAGGATTTCTGGCCAAATAGCAGATGAAATCAAACGTGAGGCTACATTTGCCACTGTGTCGCGGTTTCGTTTCAATTAACACTTGATAAACGAAGTGGCTTTATTAATGACAACGAAATCGTACAGGGGTGGTTGTTTGCTTTTGAGATACCTGATTGGTGCGGCAAGCCGTTGAGTCCAAGCGTTTTTTGACCAATTTGGGGGCCGGCATCTATCCAAAGGTCCACTAGACCAAACGCTTTTGTTAGGGGCCATCACTGTTCTCCTGGCTCGGAGTGGGTGACCTAGTATTGTCACGGCCCTCGTACAACAATAAACTGCACGCATAAAATCCTCATGCCACATCGTTGGTTGTGTGGTGTCATCAGCCGGATTGCCGTACGCACTGTATACGAAACCGTGGGTAAGTGAGAACAAGCCACCGCTGAAGGTCGTCCTCTTACATTACTTACTATTTGTCCTGTCCACATCTCAACAGTATAACCGGAAATCAAGCCGCTCCTACTCTCAAACAGGACTCGCCTAGTATTGAGGCGTGTTGTGCCACAGACACAATAATTAAAGATGCAAGCACGGCGGTTGACCAGAATGCCTAATCGCTCACTGACGTCTGCGTATCTCTGTTGATCCAGGGGCTGTCGCCTTAGGTGTTGGTACCATCCTCGGTCACCTGGCGGAAGGATCCTTGCTCGACTGGATATACGTTGATGAACGACCATGCGTGGATCTTCTGGCGATGTCTCCGAAGGAGTCTCACCAGAGGAAAACGTCCGAAGTCTCTTTGTCGTGTCTACTTACGCCCCAACTGGCTGAGGCTCTGACAGCATCAAACACAACTGACACGTTCAGAATGGTCTGTTGCGGCGAGCTCAGCGCTCATATTGTTGATTCTTTTCTTCTATCCTTAGTTTGTGCAGCGGCATTCTCCGTTTTTATTATTTCAGTTCTGCGCCTGTACCAACATTCTTGTTTTTTACCTTACCGTAAACCGTTCTTTAACCTTGTCATCGCGCGTTTTGTTTAAGCCGACACGTGGTTTCGCTATCCTGAAAACACGTGGCTTCGAGTCGCTGCGGACTCTGGAATCCGTTTGGAATTAGCAGTTTCTAAGCCGGTACATAGAAGCTGGCGTAGTCACACGAGTTGGGGTTTGTGCAATTTTATTATTTTATTATTGTATTAATAGTACCCTAGTTGTAGCTGAATCTCCATCTGAAAGATTTGGCCATTGAGGTTTTCCGCGTAACTCGACGTGATCCAACAGATTACTGGAAAAAATCAATGCATATGTCGTAGTGATTGCCGGAGATCTGGAAGCACAATCGTGCAGGCTAAATGCATCTGGGACTGAATTGGGCTCGAGACGATGGTGAACAATCGCTCCAGCTGTGTGCTGACCACAGACGGCTGCTGAATATATCATATGTGGTTTGTAATTTATTTCACTTTTCCAGATGACCCCCCAAAAACTGCATCAAAGCGTGGAAGTAGCACTTTGGACAATGAATTCTAGACTGACATAAGATGAATAAACAGGCAACAAGCCAAGATGTGGTAATTAGGCACAATCTGAATTTGCGGGACACTAACGCCACTTCACACGTTCTCCTGGTAATCACAAGCTTTCAGCAGGCTTTCAGCGAAGGAGCTGTAGTGATAAATGGACCGCTTGCTCATTCCATTTGCGTTTGTGTTTCGGAAACTTCAAATCAGGGAACTACTTCTGACACTGCAAACAGTTTGTCTGAAATCGAATCAAGGGCGATATATTCAGCGGCATGCTAAGGGAATCCAACCGCAGGGTTTGAACAAGTTGCCTCGATTGCGGAAGCGGAGCGTTTCACGTGAACAAAGGGCTTTCCGAATCGATAGCATCGAAATAAATTTTTGTTATGAACATGTGTCTTGTGGTGTGTGTGGTGTCTGTGTGTGTCTGGTGGTTCTCCGCAGTATTTGGAATAAGAGTGCTTTGTATGAAACAAGAATCCGATTTTTTCTAAGATTGCAGATGTATGATAATTTGATTTGTACAAGCTGCACATATTCAGGTAACTGGACAATGAATATTCAACTTGACAGGTTGGCAGCCGATACCTGAAAAGTTATCTCGGAGACATAGGAGGAAATATACACATAAAATAAGGAGCAAGCAGTAAACTGTTCAAGACATTTAACGTCTAACGAGTGCCGACATGAAATAACGAACGAGATGACCAGAGCAAAGGTTATCATTACAAGAATCCATTTTTTATCTAAGATTGCAGATATAAGATAATTCGATTTGTACAAGCTGCACATATTCATGTAACTGGACAATGCGTAGTCAACTTTACAGAGTGGCAGTTGATATGAAATAACGAGTGAGATGACCAGAGCAAACGTTTTTCATTACAGTGTGCATTAATTCTCGTGTGGAGAATGACAAACCATACGAGAAAGATTGGTAACACAGCGTTGGTTTTCTAGAGGGCAATGACGCATACTTTCACATTTATAGGACAAAACACCCAATGATGAAGAAGCAATATTTCATTTGGTTTGCAATTCTCGCCCCTTCCTTGGTAACGAGCGGAAGTTATAAATTACACAATCAAATCTGTCTGCATTAAGGAGCAGCGCTCAACACCTAATACAACCAAACTGATATTTATCCACCGTAATGATTTGAGCAACTACTATTCCCTCGAAGCTTAGCGCATTACCATCCGTAGATAAAATTCACATACTCAAGCAAGGTTTCGAGAGAGAAGATTCTATAACATTCTATTGAGGGAACCAACATTCTTGTAAGATTGGCATTGATGAGGCGATCACACAACCACCAACGCGCATGCAGTGCGGTGATTCAGCATTGCCTAAGCAACCGTGAGACCACACACACTGAGGAAACATCACTTGTGAGTGAAGTTGCGTAGTAGTCTATTCACTTCATATAGTGTAAACGGTTAGCTTAAACGGGTATTTTGTTTCGGGTTGGACTACTTATGGAACGAGGGATGTTGGAGAGCATTGGAGAATGGGATGCGGTCCATCGGACGATAGATATCCATCTCATTGGACGGTGGCTATTCTTCAATTGACTCACCAGTTGTGGGATGCAGCGTGATGGTAGTGTTCATTACGAGTGAATGTGTAGCAGCACCCTTTATCCGAAGACGCTTGGTGTAAAATATTTTGCCCCTGGTTGTTCCTGCGAGTATACAGAGTTCTATTCAGCCGGCAGTTACTCGCTTTGTGATGGCAATAGTAGGTATAATTCCCCATAAGTGGAAAGCTGCATTTGAAGAAACAAAAATTCGTAATTCTGTCAAATTGCAATTTTTATTTCAAAATTCCGGGTTAACTTGAAACTGAGTTGCGTCACTTGCGTCACAGTTGGAGGAACTCTGTTGTAAAAATATTTTTGATGCAGAGATCTGGAAGAGGCAAACACAGTATATCAGATACCCGGGATCGTTACACACGGACGACTGTTTGGTGAGTTAGTTGAAAATCCCAGAGGCAATTGAATCCGTGTAAAATATCATTTAGTCGTATTTACAGCTCATGACCTAGCGGGCAGGAGGACATAATCAAGGGTTTCGAGACAGTAGTGGCGGGATCGTCATTAGATTCGTGCGATCCGCGTTCTCCTTGAGGGACAGGAGCGTGCAAACCACGAGTGACCCAATAGTGGTATCTGAGTTCTACATGGAGCACAATAAAGGCCTATATTCGTTGCCATCGTCCCCGTCACATCCAATCTTGTCAAGGCGTAACTACGAACGGCCTCTAACAGATTTGTTCTTCACGGTGGAGGACGTTCGTCAACTCTTGCACGAGAGCGACCCCGTGCTGCGCGATGTCGCCTGACAAAGTCCATCCAAGGATCCTGAAGGAAACGTCGTACATACTGGAAAATCATTTCTACCTGGTGGTTCCACACACCTGGTGGTGGCCACATTCCCTCTGCTTGGAAGGAAGCGATTGTCACACCAATCTACAAAACTGGTGACCGACTAATGCCTGGCAGCTACAGGCCTATGAGCCTTACTAGCGTGCCACGCAAGGTGATGGAACGTATTCTGAAGCGAGAGATCCTAGACCACCTTACATTCAACAACTTGATATCTCTAGTTCAAAGCGGATTTCCCCCAAACCGTTCTTGCTTGACGAACACGCTCGTATTTATGGACAGCTTAACCCAAGCCAAGGACGACCGACTCATAGCGGTTGTCATATTTTTCGACTTTTCAAAGGCATTCTTTCGAGTCCCACACGTCCCGCTGCTCCACAACCTCGAGTCTTAGGGGATTCAAGGAAACATCCTACACTGGATCAAAGCGTTCCTATCAGACAGAACATTCCGATTGAATGTAGGCTCTCCGGCGCCGGCCTCCATTGGAGCTTCCCAAGGCCCCGTTCTGGGACCAATGCTGTTTCTGGTATAAGTCAACCACCTTCCTGACGTTCTCTCAAGTTCATGTCTACGTTTTGCGGACGACTTAGAATCCTGGAATTACAATGCCAGTGCCCTTCAAATGGATGTAGACGCTGCAAAGCAGTGGTCGTTGGAATGGCGCCTTTCTCTGAATGGCGAAAGGTGCATCCATATGTCATTCGGGGAGACTCAGTGAACACCCACGTCGTGCATGGTGAGAATAGACCAGAAGACATCACGAAGCCAGATGCCAAAAAGGATTTGGGTATCTAGCTATCTTCAAACTTATCCTTCTCACTGCACCATGAGAAATCGACCAAAAGGCATTCGCCGTTCTACGGATGATTAGGTGCACCATCTCCCGTATTACTCGCATGAACTTCCAAATACTCTATGGGGCCTACGTCAGACCGCTTCTTGAATACGCCAACAAAGTTGTCTACTCCGGGCGCACGGAGCACGTGAACCTCATTGAGCGTGTCCAGCTAGCTGCTACGAAAATGGTTACCGGCCTTAAATCCGTGGGCTAGGAAATGCATCTCACGGCGCTTGACCTATTTCGCCTCCAGTATCGCCGCCTTCCAGGAGACCTAATTCTTACTTATGCCATGTTTGAACAAGGTTTGGCCAACAGGTTTTTCACTGTTGACCGAGAAAACACACGGCGGGGCATGGTAAGAAGATTTTCAAGCTCAGAGCGCACAGTTTCATCAAGCAAAGATTTTTCCCATTTGGTGTAGTAGCTGTTTGGAATAACCTTCCTCCGACGGTTGTCAACGCTCCTTCTAGAACTCATTTCAAAGCACTATTGGATACCTTCTTGTGCGATTGCTCGTGCTAACAATCATGCGGCCCGGCGCCGAGAACTCAAAGAGCAGTGCTACCCCCTTTAATCGCTTGTGTCTTTCAGGGGTATGACAGCCGCTGAACGACAAGAACAAAACCGACCCGGGAAACTTGGGCAAGAGCCTCGATCCTGTGTACCAATCCGTGAATACGTCTGCTGCATCTAGAACGATATGTAAGCACAAAGCTCTCTTCTGTAGGATCATTATAGGCGACTCGAATTGGTGTTTCAAGTTGCCAGAGAATCAGTTTTTTGGGGCGTACGCAGGCACGATAAAGCAACGTCGAAACTTTCCACTTGTGAGAATCCCCAGAGTCATCGCCGGACGAACCGCACAGGGGCGACTATCAACGGGTATTCAGCCGAGCAAGAATCCCTGTACCAATAACCGAGACTAAGCGAGTGCCTTCGTTAACTATGATGAGAACACAGCAGAAGATTTTACTAGGTTAAATGCCAGAAAGCATTTAGTTAGCTTGCTCTGGGACTCGTAGCTTAATGTCATTCTTACCGCCAGCTACTCGGATTTCTGCTGCACGCCTTCTGTCTACAAACATTACCGTACACCAAATTCGACATAAATGCATATGAATACCCTTTAAACGATACAACTAGGGCTGGTGGCAGGCCCTCTTAGCCACCAATATCATTGTATAATCTTAGTCCCCTATGGATACTCACATTTTATCTGCCTGAAGTCAAATTTTGGCAAGTTTCACTCGACCACAGCGTCTTCCGCAGCTACGTGCGGCTACGCCTGAAAGACCGTCAAACATAGTGGTTCCCATTCTCTAGCCCTTTGCACTACGACCAACGCGGAGTATTCGCGTGCACCCAAACGGAGCCCACTCCCCACCTCAGAATGATCGATTACAATAGTGGGTTTTTCGCTGCAAACTGCCCTCCC
>SJOL01005355.1:0-13031 GCA_004794785.1 Opisthorchis felineus
TCATGCTTCTGACTGAAGTACCAAGGACCAAGAACCGTAAACTACATAACCAAACGACCGGTAAACATGGTTTCGTATCGCAATTGCACCCCAAAGAAACCAAACTTGTCAGGACACCATTGATTTCGTTCTAAAATTCTCAATACGAATGCATGGGATGTTCAAACTAAGCTCTAGGGAGATTAGTTGACCATGGTAAGACATCGAATGGTCGTGAATGCCATCTAGCCTTTAAATCAAGTAAAAAGGTTGGCAAAACGATACTACTAGTTTAACGCCTCTAGGGTCAAATTGGATGCCATATAACATTAAATCCCCCTTAAAACGGTTGTTTTTTAATCGAAAACGAAGAATCTCAAGGACATAAGAAACACGTAAGAAATTTGAATGACCCAAATCTACAACAGAGTAGAAACAAAATTATTGAATTTGCGTCGTCAAGACATAAACAAAGGAGGTGCGCAAAGGCAACCTTTAAGACAGGGTGTACTGTTTAAATGTGTTGTCATTCAACTCCACTAGAAGAGTCTGACGAAGAATCAGTTGACATGGTATCCACGTCATCACATTTGCGTTTACTATTCCTCGTCTGAGACAGTGACGTCTTGGGAGAGGGACCAGACCCAAAAGTGGGATCGCCGTATGTGGGAGGGGGTAAATGTAGTGCCGACTGTGGCTGAGCGGAGGAACCTGGTGAGAGAGAAGGGTTGGTACGGTGGCCAGTATTGGGCATCTTGGAGAAACCTGCAGTGCCATGCCTGGTTGGGGGTGGAGCAGCTCCCACAGGTGACTGACTTAAGGGAGTTACACCAGTGCGAGATGGAAGTCCGGGACGTCCGTGAGGCTCCAGCATCGAAGCCAACGAGGTATTTGGTGGACGAATAGAATGGGAAGGACCTAGTAATTCATTACTACTAGGCGCGCTGGTTGAACTCCACCCGGACGGGTTAGACTGAGAAAGTGTGAGCGGAGAAGAGACCATATTCACTCCCGGAAGAATCATAGTCGGGGAGCCGGAGACTGGGAAAAGTGACAAGAAGTCGGTTTAGTTTTGGTACGTCACAAAATACATGTATGGACAGAGAAAACCAAAAGCAAAGTAAAAGTGTCCTCAATCCATATGATTCGCTTATCATTTCGAAATTCAGAAGCCAGATTAGCAATAGACGTCTATACAGCATCATTCGTTATCTACATTGAATAAAAAACAAATAAAAAGGTCACATAACCATGGTGAATCACCCTCAATCCGGGCTCTGGTGAACTTGAAATTATGCGGCCACGCTTGGAGGTGAAATGGTATAGTTTTGAGGGTAAGTGAATTCGACGAGTACACTCGCTTGCAGGGGTCAGTCAGGTTCCAGGACTGTAGTCCCCATCATGGAGACCTTCAAGAGAGACAACGCCCCGGAGACGTCCTCCGTCAGCCATGACTCATCGACAAAGCTACTCTGAAAAGATGTCGTCCACAATTTACGCCAAAAAGCGCGTTTTTCATGTACCATTTCTGAGAAGGCTTGCTGTACTCACAGTCTAACCATTGCTCAAAGTCCGTTGCGTAAATCTTGCAGCATTCCGTGATACGAGTGTGGGTTAACCGTCTGTATGTAGTCCGCAATCGGATGCACCACGGATATGTAGAAACTGAATACAAACCCTGATGCTTGTAAAACGTTCGGTTACCCCGAAATTTCCAAAACGACAAAAGGTGTAAAAGGGCGGAGACAGATTGGTGAAAGAGAAAATACGAACACCTAAAATAGTGGTCTGTCACAGAAAATGTGTGCGGGAATCACCCGCATTATTCTACAAAGCATGACATGCAACTGGCCCCAAGGTGGAGTATGCCGTTACTTTTCGGTCCTATAACCAGGTAGAATTGTGCGCGGTGCGCGAAAATTAATCTGTCCTGCTGATAACTGTTTTGGTCGCTGACGGTCCACAGGTGGATTTATCATAATGATGCTTGGTGTATGCGTCCTTAGGAAATTGGGACTTCTTGTCATAGATCCCTTTCCTAATCCTCCTATGTTTACAAGCCCGGACATTCCTTCCCCACAGATGTGGCAGTCAAGTCCTCATGAATAACGAAGAGGACTTATTAGATCTTCGCTGTCTATGAGAGCAACAGGACATGCAGCGCAGGTCAGCGAAAAGCTAATTTTATCAGAGAAAACTCAGGGCTGTAACGCTTGATCCACTTCAGGACATGACCTGAGGAAATACTGGAAGGTTGGGACAAAAAGACTGGGGCAAAAAACGAGACACCACTTTCAAGGCTCCGGAGGGGCCAATAATCGAGCGCACAGCCCTACGGGGGACTTGGCTGGGCACCACGTCAAGTGTTACAGCTTTTAAGTGTGAAGTATTGCATGGAACGGACAGTTCGATAACGCGTTGATTCCAGGTATCATACCGCCCATTCATTTGTTGAGTGTTGGCTTGTCAAGACATTTGTGAACAGACTTTTGGCAGTGAACTCTATGAAACTGCCCATTAATCTCCCATAAAATTCATTAAAGGACTGGCGAAGGCGTTAGCTAATGGAATAAGTCTGGGGAAAATGAAACATCCATACGTACGATGCGGCGCAGTGTATCATATTCCAGGCACTTTTTGTCGAGACTTCTTACTGAACCAAGTTTCACCAGATATAAAACTGTGCAAAAAATTAATAAGCCACTTACCATGGGAGGTGATTGAGGTGCCCGGGATCATGGGTATATTAGAGTGAGCTGGGGGGTTGATTGTAGAAGCGCTTGGAGTGTTCCCAGTTGCCGCGCAAGGTGTACCACTGAGCCCGACTGCTGGAGTGGTGGTACTAGCAATAGTAGCAGCCGCGGCGGCTGTCTCTGACAAAGCGTCCCAAAGTGAGGGTCGAAAATGTCCGTTATCATCCAGGTGACCCAAATAACCGCGGCGTATTTCCTCTCGATTTGGATATGGACGTCGGGGGTCACCTTGAACCCAATTATCCGGAGCACTCACACCGTGTGTGGCACTAATGCGATGAGAAAATCGTACTAGTTCGTCAACATCAACAGGATTTTTCACTGCCTTTACCATTGTGTCCAACTTTTGCCGGGAATAGTAGAGAGCAGTGCTCTGAAACCCGGGAATGTTGTTGTATAGCTTTGGAAGGAACTTACCAGAAGAACTTCGGCCTTCTTCAACTGAAGCTGGCATGCATTAATTTGTTTATCTGATTTGATGCAGTCAGAACGAAGGACATCGATTTTCTTTTGCAATTCGTTCTGGGCCTCAACTAAGATGAAATCAGGACACGTTGTTCAGGATTGACGACAAACCTTCTGTAAGTGTCAACTTTAGCTGTTGATCCTTTTCCAAGAGTAGTTCAACCAAAGATTCCAGGTTTAATGAAGACTGTCTTTTGGTCAGCACAGAAAGTATATCACTGGCGATCCACAATATTTAAGATTCGATTGGGACATACCGTAGAACGGCGTCAGTACTTTCAAGGTGACTCAAAAGCTTCTGTTTGGTGGATATGCGTGTACTCATAACGTCTGCTGTAGAAGAGCTACAACAAAATGGACAGAAGAAACAGTGAATCCGAATGAAAAGAATTCTGAGGTGTGTCACAAAAAATATATGCATACATGTGCCAAGGAAACGAAGAACAACAGTCCTCACATCGGAGTGCAATCTGTTCATTCCAGCTTGTCAGTTATAAACCTAAGGTAAGCTGGCTATAGCTGCTAATTTGGTTCGTTGAGGACAGGAGGAACATCCAGAAGACAGAGACAGATTGTTAGAACGAGCGAAACGAGTTCGTCCACACAGATCCAATTTTACTCTCAGATTCGGAATTGAGATAGCAACGCATTGAAGGCGGAGCTACATATGTAAGAGTGCCACGGAGTGCATGATTGAACCACATCGATTGGTGTTAGTAACCGATAATTCATCTCATCCAGCTGTGTCCGCCCGAGAAGTTGACGAAATGGTTGAGTTTATTGGTCAATGCTTTCGTACTACGTCTCCAAGTCACAGGCTGAACTTTCACAATTATACATATGGCTTCCGGATTGGCCCGCCACATCGAACGACGCCATTGGATTCTGCGTACAATACGTAATGCCACGTGCGTTCACCATGATTAGAACCGATGACAATGATGCCATCCAAGTAAGCAACAGCCCCATTTAGGTCAGTCACTACTGCATCCATTATTTCGCAGAATATGGTTGGTGCTAATTTTGCACCCATGATAGGAGTTTAGATTGGAATATACCGCGGTCCTTGTTGATTGTCAACAACTCTTTAGAATTACTAGCACCTGTACATGGGAACAAACGTCACAAAGCTCAAGCTTTACAAAACATGTCTCGCCGTTGCGTTACACAAATAAATCCTATGGTAGAGATAATTAATACTGAATTGAACCCAGTACAGCACTGAGCCCAGCGGAATAGTCCATCACGAAAATAAATTGCAACAGGCATCTTAATCTGACACCAATTTGTGCACGAAAGCCTTTAGATAGCTTCCCGTATGCTCTCACACGCCCGGAAGTCTAAAAATACAAAGAATTTATTATTTTCAAGGTTCTGTGGGATCCCCTGCCGGGCGAGCGTGTTATGGAAAACAAACCGATCAAATGAGCCGAATGCGGCTTGGAAATACAAAAATACAAAAATTGTGGGTTGTTCATACGTATGGCGTTGCTTTAACACCTGACGAAGTGTGAAGATTTGGTCAACGCAACCCCCACCAGGCCGGAATACCGCTGGCTGCTCTCGAGTCAATGTTTGACGAGCCACCGTAAGGGCTGAGCGACAAGTAACGCCAACACTCCCGTTGCGACTGGAACCAAGCCGATCCCCCTCACTCACTACGGGTCCCGTTTCTGGAAGTGAACACTACCACCGATTCTCCCCAGTTGTCTGGGGCAGGCTCGTTGTCCCAGATGCGGGCAGATAGATAAGACAAGCGCTAACTGAGTACTTCACGCCATCTTTGAACAATGTGGGTAGGAGGTCATTCGGACGAGGAGCTCGGCGGCGCTTGAGATAACATATGCAGTCAAATACTTCTGAGGCCGCAAGGGCTTCTAAGTTTACGTCCACGGTTCCATTTCAGTTGTAAGATCCAAATGAGTGGCAGCAGGTAGCCGTGAGAAGTGCTCGGCCTAGCGGTCGAGGCGTCATTCTTTATTCAAGACGGTCGCACCGGGTGGATCCTCGATGGTTTCGCCCACAGGTGGTTTCCAGAGTTCGGTCGCATGCAACAAGTGAAATACACTCCGAGTATTCCCGGCTTTCTGGGCCTCTTCCACTTCTTTACACTTGCGTGTCTACCAGGGTTCACGGACAGTGAGCAAGCTATGTTTGACTTGGTGTTTGATAATTCGTGCCGGCTGAACTATGTTTGGGACCGGTAGGAACATTTCTTCGAGACTGAAGCAGTTCCATTGTTCGTCTGATGTCCAGTACTTGAGGAAACCTGATAGCGCTATGTCAAAGGCAAGATTCCCGGCAGTGTACAAAGATGTGGCGACCTCATTCCAGTGTGAATTCTCATCTGATGGTGGAGCAGTTGGATGGGACTCCAGAAGATTCTGGTAAATTCACCTAGCTTCCGGATGTCAGTCCTCAGTTGCTAAACGACTTGTACGCACCATACGCGGTTCTTGAAAACGGATGGAGAAGCGACTTCGGATGAGCGTGTTATCGGAATCCACATGTGTCTCAAAATGAGCGACATTCAGTCATTGATCCGCACCATCGGTAACTGATGGTGATTTGATGAAGATGAGTTCGTACCTGGCACACTTTTGGAGGACGCTATGTGGCCAGACGACTTCGGCTATTCAGCGTCATAGAAATTGTCTTTTATGGGGTCAGAGCTACAGTTGGTTGAGGCGCAAGCAGGCACGACAAAGATACCGATCAACTTCCCGCTTGAGACTCCTTCACAGACGTTGCCAGATGAACCGCACGGAGGCAACTATTAGTGAGTATCCAACCAAGCAAGGAACCTTCCTCCAGGTGACAGAGGACGACACCAACCCCTGTACATCCTACAGTAGCGGCCTCTGGATCGCTCGAGGTGCGCAGCCCGAAGGCGAGTGGAGCACTGGGCCGTTAGCTCAACCATAGTGCTTGCATCATGAATTCTGGCTTTCCATACACAGAACACATCAATGCCAAGCGGGCCCAGAGAGAGCAAGAACAGCTTGTTGTCCTGTTTGTTTCAGAGTGCGGACATTAAAAGCAGCCCGACAGACTGGGCGTCAAGGCTTGAGGATTCACTTTGAGCTTTATGACGATGTTAATGCCGTCAAAACCGATGCAGGACGAACGGAGTCATCAGTTTTAACTGACGGGCCTACAAGGGATGGGGGAGGGGGAAGAAAAGGTATTTGAAAGAGAAGGGAGGCGTCAGCAGTAGCTTGTTTTCGCTTACCCACCCTGCTGTATGCGGAAAGTAGGGCAACCCGGCTGATGGCACCCCGCGACGGCGGATGTGGCATGAGATTATTTGTGAGAACTTCATGTTTGCACGTGGGCTGGGATACTGCCAGGGCGCCCAGATCTAGACGGGAGGAGGAATAGGGTCCTCAACTAAAGCTTTGGTACCAAGGTGTGACCACAAGGCAGCTGTGTTTAGTGGGGAATGCAGTTGTATTATTACTCTTAAAGAATAAGTCGCTACACATGTTCCAACCCCCAGACCTCTAACCATTGAGCAACCTGAGATGAGACTCCGCGAGTGTTGTACAGGCACACTGCAGGATTGCTTATTGGGTCGCGGAGGTTCACAAACGGTCAGGCCACGGTAAGATCTAATCTATTCGTGACAGTACGAACGGTGCACTTTGTGTGTTCCACTGGCGGCTTTCCAGTTACGTTCCAGGGTCGTTTTGAAATCAGAGTGAGGTCAGAATCTGTATTAAGTTGTAGGGTAACCGGTGAGCCATCAGTACCTACTGTAACGAATTTTCGCCGACTCAGTGATTTCATCCCGAATGTATGGGTCACAGCTCCTGAATGCATCTTTTTGTTAGGACAGTGTTTGTTGCAGCCCCTGAAGCTGTCTCCACAGTATTCTTTTTTGTGATCTTTTCGACTGCACTTGCTGCACCTATGGTTTCGGCAGAGTTGTTAGATTCTGGTTACGTACCGGTGAAAGGAAAGCCCTTTTCTGCGCAGTTATATATTAGAAAAGAAAGAACTAAGCACGTGTAGACGTAATACACTACTCGTAACGTTGCTGAAAATGCTTCGACGGCCCACGACTGGTTTTATCCTTGTTGAGGCTCATCAGGTAGGCGCAGTCCCCGAGTTTCCGTCAACCTTATGTTCTACTTGAACCCAGATTGCACGAAATTAGCTAAACACATTTGAAAACCAATTTGTTTTTGCGGGAGACTCACCTGGAACCCAGCTGAACCTCTCGTTTATAATGTTTTTAAGCAACTGAATGTGTTGTACTTGGCCGCCTCACGTTTCAGTCGGCACGATATTCCATATATCGCGATACATGTATAGGCGCAATACACTACTCATAAGGTCGCTGAAAATTCTTTGACGGCCCACGACCGGTTTCGCCCTTCTTGGGGCTCATCATAAACGAGAGATTCAGCTGGGTTCCAGGTGAGTCTCCCACAGAACCAAATTGGTTTGTAAATGAGTGTATTTCGCTAATAACTAAGCAGTTACAAGCCATTAGACACGACAGTAAACATCTCACCTGCACAGTCTCTGAAAAATGAACATTCTCACACGTCCTCTTGAACGTTCCTGACGTTCATTGACTAGTAAACAGTAGTAAACGAACACTGCAAGGCGGTTCCATAATTTCCGTAATGACCTTCACCTTCCATTAGATGCGGGGGTGGAGCTTGGATACCAGACCATAAACTACTCGCATGCTTCATCAGTCATCATCATTATCATCATTAAAGGCAACAACATCAGTGTTGACACTGATGCTTCACTGCCATACATCGGTAGAATATACCGTTAAACCGGCAGGTAGGCGGTTCCATGTTCAGCGTCAAAATGGAATTCAATAAGCGCACTGAGAGCAGCATCTTTGGAAAAAGACGGAGACCCTGCTGTTTTTGTCGTATGCACCGATGGAGTGTGCGTCAGAGATTCAATAACCCTCGTTTGGGCTTCTTCGAACTGCTTCTGTCGCTGTAGTGGAATAACTGGCTCTGCCGAACTTGATATCTTGGGTGCGTGTGGTCGCCATTGAACAACAGACGGGTGGGATAAGTTTAAGAAACAGTAAGTCAAAAGGGGTGCGCAGCTTGCTCGGTTATGCAGCGACACAGTGCTGAACGACCGCCAGAGATAGGGCGAGGGAGTTGAGAATTCCAGATGCGGCTAACACAAGCTAACAGTAGGCTATTGCCCAGCGTCTGTTGAGTGACTACTCTCAGGTTTTTCTCCGTGGTGGCAGTTCGCAAGTGGCGATGGCCAAGGAAATAGCTTCGAGAGTTTCGTGCTTAAGGGAGGAGAATTTGGAATTTTTCAGCAGTAAAAGACAAGGGGTTGTCTGTGAACCATTAGAAGACAACCAAAATGTCTTTCTGAAGTACAACGTGGCCCTGAGTCCAGATCTTGATATTATCTAGCATGACAATGACAGAGCGGCAACCACATCACTTATGAAGGCCAGGAACAGTAGCACTGAACAGTGAAGTTTGCTGCATTGGATGAGCTTGGAGTCTGATACCGTTCTGCTCACTCTGACCGTTACAGTTCACTGGATTATATATTTTTCTACCTATCCTGGTAAGTAATCTTCAATCAAGGACCTGAGCAATTTTGCAGGCAGGACGCGGTGCTGTACCCTGTCGAAAGCCTTGGAGAGGTTCATGTAGATGACGTTCACCCCAATTCCGGTGTCCAGTTATTTGGCCCAGCTGTCTCCCGTGAGCAGAAGGTCCATAAAACACGCTCGATTGCATCTAAAGCCCTGAAGTTCCGACAAGGTTTGCGGGGTTCGCCAATAATCCGCCACGATGGATTCCATCGTCGTGGATAGCATCGTCTGGTTGTTGGGCGAAGAGTCGGACGCAGAGGTATGGTGGTGCAGTACAACGCCTGCCACTCGACAAACCAGATGTTAAGGGTTGGCAGGTCAGTTTTTGTCCGGGTTTGAGAAAAGTATGTATCACATGAATATGCATGGGTTAAGTAATGAAAACTCAAGTCGAAGTGGTCAGTGTTTCCACTACGAGGAGGGTAGTATGCACGCCATGGAAGCACCAGGGGACGGTGATTTTCCGAAGGCGGGTTTCACGACAATTTCTGTGGGTGGAAAACAGAAAGAAAGCTCGTGATTCGAAGCCCATTAAGCAAGGATATACATCACCAATACTTATATATAAATTACCAAAATGGAAGGCACTGTATGCTACACCGGCCATCCTTTTGAAGAACACTGTCCCCGGTGTATTATGGCCTACGTGAACCGGCCGGTGCAAGAGGTGTGGTGCGTGAGCCTGGTGAGCGTGTACAGAGGTTGCTATGCCTGGGGGTACGTCGGTCGTGTGTGATTGGGCAACTTGATAGCTCTATGGCCTGTATGCAAACGTATAGAGCCATGGACTTTGTGGCAGAACCACTAACGTGTGGCAACCATCCCGGCGTGGTCGCTAAACACGTAGTGTGTACACACTGGAATCACCAGGGGAAAGTGATTAGAAGATTCGGAGATCTCCGAAGGGAAACAGAAAGAAAGTTCATTATACGCAGCCTAGTTAGCAAGGTTGTGCATTACTAATGCTTAGATATAAACCATCCAAATTTACAGGCACTGTACACTACAGGAACCCAGCTCACACATGACGCCGCAGCTAGACACGGCATGTGCCAGTACACCTGACTCACATGATTGGTCAAAAGATCAGTTAGCTGACCGGCTGTGCATCAAATCGAGCTCTGATTGGTAGAAATTGTGGACCCGGTCTCACAGTAGTCGCACAATGGAAGTGAATTCTCGAGAGCTACGACACTCTCAAAGTAACCACTTCATAGTGAAGAATGTCTATGCATAACGAATTGTTCTGCAAATTATCTGCACGGATGATTTGTCTAAGTGAGCGAATCTTCATGGTCACTAATCACCACCGGCGGTGAAAACGGTGCCTAATGCAATACGATATCGCGAACTGCGGTAAAACGTGAATCGCTTACAATGGACAAAATTTGCAGATAAGTCTGCAGCTGAAATAATTCAGTGAGCTTTCTAGAAACTACATGGTCCTTGTGGATGCAAGATATGCGGAGGCGCCACTTCTGTGTATGTTTTTAGCCATTTATATCTGCCTGACTGGTCGAATTCCGAATAATATGTTCAGGGACCTCGGTAGTTGTTACTCCAAGTTATCTTTCGGAAGACGCATTCAATATTGCCGGATAAACCGTGCAAGGTTGGACAAACGTAAGCCTTGTAAATGTTGACGACTTAAGCCAGTTTGTTGTTCGACACTACAACCGGAAAAATAGGCCAGGACGGCCACGTAGACGATAATGGTGGAAAGCTGAACTAATCTAGCTAAAGCAGGAGACTAACATGCGGCTGGGGATCCAAGACGCCTAATCAGCTGGCCAAAGCACGCCCATCCATCTCTACGGTGGAAAAGGCCCATATTGTACGAAATAAACAGTTGAAACGCAGTGGTCGTTTTTTATTAGTACATATGTCCCGCCGGGAAGCGTATGGCCTTCTTGATGGGCAGTGTTCATTGAGCTATTGCAGCCCCGAAATGGGAGGAAGATATAAGTTTGGTTATCGAAATATCGCTACGAGGCAGACGGTTGACGAACTGGGAGCAATACTTACCATGTACAGCGAGCACTTCAGCAGCGAGAATCTCCTAGAGGTTGGTTTACACAACGCCATTTTCCGCGGCTGCTCAGCATTGCGCGATTTCTTGTAGCTTGGTGCCTACAGACTATAATCCTTAAGAAATACGAGACTTGCATGAAATGCATGAGGTCTCATTAACAGACGAACAGTCTGGAGCTGATGAGCCTTGTATGAATCACATGAAATCATCTTCCCTATATCTGGCGCTCTACAGCGTTAGTCCCAGTGGTCAAGCATTTACTCACGGCTGTCGATTAGCTCCTCCTTGGAGCCAAAATAACGGACGCACACAGAATTCCGGTACACGCTGTGCTGGGATTGTGCTTCGGTCCTTCTTTGTAGACCGGTTAGCAAGCACAACTTTGTGTTTTCTGGGCGGGTCGGGGGCTAAGAACCAAAAACAAATTATTCATCTGTGGGTTCTTCAAACAAGCATGAAAAGCATCGCCGCACAGCGGGCAAGGTTCATCATAGCAGTTGTCGACGTGATATGATACGCGATCCGCTGCACACCAGCGGTCAGTGGTCCTAGTAGGCCGGTCACAAAGCACACACAAGCCGAAGTCTGCGTCCCTAGACCACCACCTGGGTTGCGACGTAGTATCCTGGACCACCGACGGCAGGTCGGCATTCGCAGACGTTGAGACTTGGTGCACCATAAATTGCCCCTGAACAATCATATGCTTAGTGATGGATGAGGCCCTCCTGGGTTCCAGCCCCTGAGGCTCATCCACCACTCGGTTCCGCTGTTCATGCGAGCCGTGGAAGTCTGTTGGCGGTTGCTTGGAAACAGGTTTAAGGGATACACCTTGGTTCGGTAGGTTGTATTCCGACAACCACCGTTGGTGGGTTAAGAAGCGACCCAAGAAAACGTATATGAAGAATGTTTCTTACTGCTTGGAACCAACTACTCCGTAAATACAGAGAACAAATGAATGCAGGGGAGCCAAATCTCCTGTTAGAAGGAGCATGTGCATTCTCCAGCACAGGTGTCAACCGTCTGGGAGCACCTGGTTGGTTGCATTACGAACTATAAGTTAGTTAATTTAGGTTGACCTCACCTTGTTTGTTCCGGCACTACGATAGTGCAGCATTGGGGGTCGCGGTCCCAAGTGCCTCAAAACGGGGGAGCATGCATTCGTAGCCATTCGACAGACAACGTTCAGAACGTAGCCGCCGCTTTGCAGGATTTCCCGTCGGTCGCAATGATATGACGTATGCATCTCAAATTCCCGCATGAGCCACTCAGGACGCCGGGACACTTTCAGTATGGCGTGCTCCAGTGTGTCTGAGTGGTGCACCCGGTTTTTCAGGCGACCGTTTACATTCTTCAGACGGTTGTTGGTCACATAACAAAAGTTAACCATCCCTAATTGTGCGTGTGCAGCCCATTTGCGGGTGATGTACAACCAGTGCACCGTAACATAAGAGACAACTCGCGGGTCCGTGAGGCGAAGTAGTAACAGACCTTACCAGAACCTGTGCTCGTGTTATGATAAATAAAAACCTACTGTACGGCATTGTCCAAGAAGGCTATACGGTGGAAGATGTACCGGCTGTTCGCAGATTGTGTCTATGACCGAAAATACATGGATGTTATATGCAAATACGTGCTTTCTGGGAGCTTTCCTAATATGGAAGTAGCACAACATGGCGTCGCAGCCGAGCACTACTCTTGCTGTCCGCATTTGTGCCGCCAACCTGTCCATGACAAAAATCTTCACTTGATACGGCTCACCCAGCATTTCCCTCAATCAACCGAACGATTTACGCATGGGAGCAAATTGTTTGTTTCCCACGAATGCATACATAACCGAACGGCCGGCACCCATGCCATCCGTGATCAGGAAGGTGCACCGCATGTATGTACACTCTAGATATTACTTGCTATAAAAACGTACCCAAAGCGGTTTGCCGCGTGTGTTCCGTCGACATTTACTACATCTGAGTGGCGTCAAAACAACGTTATCTGCTGCCATCAGGGGAAGCATATGTAGCTAAAGTGACCTTCCTCTGACTACAGCACAAGCACGCATCCGGTCTCACGATGCTTTGCCAGGACACATCATCTGCCACAATAAAATCCAACTATACTTCACCTACTCAACAGAGCTGGTCGACACTTCTGGTGGTAGTTGTATATATCCTGAGTGGTAAGGACCCTGCCGAATTCATCGGCC
>SJOL01005358.1:0-131852 GCA_004794785.1 Opisthorchis felineus
TCCTCGACTAAAGCCTTTGGCTCAAAAGCCTGACCACAAGTCAGCGGTGTTTGGGGGAGCGTTCAGCTGTAGCACCCTTTCGGTGCCTAGCTGCCATACCACGAGGGCTGGGATACTGCCAGGTTGCCCAAGCCTAAACAGGGAAAGTCAAGAGGCGGAGGTGTTTGGGGGAAATGCAAGTGCATTACTATTTTTGTGAAACCATTGACCGACCCGACATGCGAGACTCTGTGAGTGCCGCACGGACACCACGCAGTATAGCTCATTGGATCACGGAGGCACACACACCGTCACGCCACGGTAAGGTCGGGTCTCTTCGTGACGGGATTTGCATTCAGTTCGCTGGCGTGTGGACCGTGGATAATCCCCTTCCAATCCAGTACACTGTATTTTGCGGATGATTGTTGCTGCTCCTTTTTGTAGGGACTAATTTCCGACGATGCTTTATGCGCTTCCTGAAAACCTTCCATAGATAGACGCGAAAAGTTCGTTTCATCACACATTAGGTGTGATCGTACAGTCTTTCCTTAGGCTGCCAGGTTCACGAAGATGGCCGCTAGTATCTAAGGTCCCGGTCATCTGGACTCGGTGTCGAATGATTTAGTCAAGGGGTGATCATTGCAGAACCCTCGCTGTCATACCACGTTGGATGCGTTATGCCATTCGTGAGTCTTCAGCTAATTCTAGAATGTTTCCTAGATTGGACAATGACTGCCCTTTGGAGTTGGTGCTCCAGTTAATATCTGGCACGTTAAAGTCACTGACAATAAAGAACCGAGGGTATTTCGTAACCTTTTTAAGATGTTCGGTCCATGATGTTTCTCTGGTTTGTAGACTGCGATAAAATACTTAGGCGTTCAGAGTGACGTCATGAAGGCTAATGCGGTAAGGCGGGCGTTCGTAGAGATAGTCAAGCGAATGGAAGACCTTATGGATGACAGCTCAGATTCAATCTGACCTATAGGGCCACAACAACTTTGCAAACGTAGCAGTCATGTCGGGGCAATGTGTATTCAGGTAGAGAGATTTCGCAGGAGTTGCAGTTACTTCTGGAGTTTTGGAAGATGAGCTTTGTCCAGATCTGTCACCATTACTTTGGTCAGCAAGAAGAACCAACTGAGAACAACTAAGCTCAGAAGAAGCACAGTTAGGTGGGAGATTTGGAGTCGAACATACGGATAATGGGGAAGGACTTTTTCACTTGTGTGCTCAACACCGTCCGTTCCTGGCTAGTACGAACTTTTAGTAAAGGTACCCACCAACCTCATTCTATTCATAGACTCACTTGGATCACTTGACTATCACTTACCGATATGGAGCCTCAGTTGAATATCCTTTCTCCGATCGTGCCACTGTGCGGGCCCGGTTATCACTCTACTTTCCTTTGGGGTTACGCATGTGATTCCGTTCACCAGCATCGATGAGTTTCCGTAGCTCAACACTATCGAGCTGGTCTCGCGGGAAAGCTACTGTAAGCGCACAGTTACGAAGATTGGTTGGAGGATGAATGGAAGTGAATGAAAGAAGCACTGTCTGCCCAAGTCGTCCGACTCGGCCAGATGAACACTGGATATTGTCGCAGATCTCAGTCCTGTCGGAAAGGTCGTGCCAGCAGCTGCCGACTGTGACGGTGCCTGCAGGTATCTCAAGCGGCGGATAATCCAGAGTCTGAAAAATAACAGAGAACGCTGGTGGATTGCGAAGGCGCAGGAGGTGGAGGTTTTTGACGTAGATTATCGTGCGCTCTACTTAACCTATTCCGATCAACCGACCAAGAAAATGCGGGTGTCAACAAGGCGATCTGCGATAAACATGAAGTAGAAGTTTATTTGCATGATCTTCGTCTTGACCCATGGGCTAAACACTTTAAAGAACAGTTCAGCTGGCCTGGTTTAGCACGGCCTGTGGAAGAACCCAACCAGCCTGGAGGGAACGTCGACACCAGTCCTTCATCAAATACAGAAACCTCCGCGCGAGATATTCCGTGACAAGGCATATAGCCTGGAAGATCTACACCGCGCCTCCAATGCTTGGCTGTGCTTACCTTCGTGTCTCTCGCTTTTCGGTGAGTGAAACTGCATCAGCTGGGACCAACGTACCTTTGCCCTGTGGTTTAAAGCTGGTACTGACTGCTACGCTATTCTTGTCGCCTCGCAGGATCAAAATGGCGACGGCTTTGTGAAACGCACTAATTCATGCTCCATCGTGGTCCAGTTTTACAAAGCTGCTGGTGGATGTTTCGGTGCCAGTCCTACGGAACTTGTCACGATTGCGTCGTTTAGAGTGTGCGACCTTTTACGTGGGGCCAGCTGGCCAGGTCAGAACCCAACGTATCTTGGTAGTACCACCGCTGGTTATTCACAGCTGCTTAACAAACAAGTGGTTTGTTCTCAGCGACCCCCCACTCGGGTACTGGATGTATACAACCCCTCTTCTTACTGCTTCATGTTCGCAGGTGCCGGTTACTTTTTCATGGTTAATAGTTTATCTGGGAAGCCTGGCGGCACACAGGTCAGATGCAGTAGATCCAAGCTCTTCTTCTTCTTATTTTTTAGCAACAATGCTTGCTGCAAAATCGTGCCTACGGGGCAGTCGCCTAGTTTTACAGCTTGCTGATCGGGGTTGCCGACAAACATTCACTCGCCCGTCGCAGGTTTCAGTCGTACGTTGCTTCCGATGGTCCCCAATAAATTTCACCTCAATGCGAACTCGATTCGGCCGAAGCCAGGCAAAGGGCCGGGCTGATGAGGGTGCACCAGAAATAGGTAAGTTGATCGTTACACGCCGATGCGGTACTTGAAAAACGTGAAGTAGTCCAGATGGTCTGCTTTCTTTCTACCGTGTGCTATGCAGCCGTAGCTATACGGGCTTTCCACGCTTAGTTCATTAAACCTCGGGGGCCGCATCCTTTCGTCTTATTGTAATTAGAGTGGACGTTAGTGTTAGTCTCGTTATGTTTATGCCTTTCCTCATTAGACCTTTGCACACGGTGTTTCTCTTTTTACCGTGTCGTATGAATCATGCGACTGGTGATTGTGACGGATAGTTTGGTTTTTCATAAGTCAGCTTCCATGAGAATCCCTTGTCTTTCCCTCAGTCAGGGTATCTTTCCGTTGTAAATCGATCACCTGTGGAGGTTTTCGGGTTAAAAAGCACTTTAGGTCTGTTCAGTTCACGTTGTTATTATTATATCATATCCATTGTGTAGTATTAGATCATGCTACCTTGCTATTCCCTCGTCACGTAGCTCTGGATACTGGTCGTATGGCTGTTGCGGCGGCTGCGGTTATTGGCCTGGGTGGCCTGTGCTACTATGGGTTAAGCATGGTTCCTTCCAGTACTGATGCTATGTCTGCGATCGACCGAGCTACTGTGTGGCCAGACTATGTACGTCAACGTGTTAAAATGACGTATGCCTATTTGGCCGGTGGTGTTGCAATCGCGGCGGGGACCGCAGTCTCATTGTCACGCTCTCCAGCCTTTTGTCAGGCTATGGTTAAATCAGGCTGGATTGCTCCAATCACTATGATGCTTTTCAGCATGGGTGCTGGATTTGCCTGTCAGGTAAGTTTCTCCTTTACTCGTTTTGTTTACTTTCCATTGTTACAATGAGTCTAATGAGACCGCTCAGTGGCAGTGGAAATCACCTGCCTAACCCTGCTTTTTCGTTTCATTTCAGTTTTACGCGGAGAGCACAGTTGTTTGTTGACACCGAACTTATACCGTATCGTTCCGTTTTGTCTGTTGAGGACATGATTTCTTCCAAATTCAATAACCTGCCGCGCACACTCCGAAAGTACTGTTAGCACCAATCTTTTCCACCTTGGAGACGATAAAGCAGTTTTGAAAGTTTGCCTCCAAACACGGGACCTTTTTCACCGGTGTTCATTAGATAGATCTGACCGACTTTATTGGTCCGACTTTTGTTGTCGTTGCTAATAGTTTACTAACCATCATTCAACTTGCGCACTGTTGGTTTCACTCGTTTGCTTTAAAAGGGCGAGGTCGCAGATAAAGTTGGCTCTCTGGTAGCGACAGACTCCTGTATTAGAAGTATGCAACAGACCGTTATCATCATCAGAGACAGCAACATCAGTGTTGACACTGATGCTTCACTGCGGTGTAACCACCTATTTAAAGGCTTAGAGTGAAAAGAAGAGGTTGGAGTGGGTGATGGAAGCGAACGGTTAGGGTCCTAAACCAGAGCCTTTTGCCCAAAAGCCTGACCGCAAGGCAGTGGATGGATGCCGGCTTTCTACTACAGTAGTATGGGATTTTAAGGAATAAGTCGCCGTGCGTGTTCCTGGAGGATCAGTTGACTTTTTTCGTCATACCTCCATCCACCAGCCAGTCTGGTGTCAAAGCTGATCATAGAAGCGCACAAACGGCCACATCGCGGTAAGACCCAATCTCTTTTCATCGATTAACGGACCGTATCCTGTGGTACTGTTGCAGGGTACAGGCAGAATTTTTACAGGTTCATTTCGATGCCCTGAACCCCTTCGTGTAATTGATACCTAATTCTCAAATCGTCAGGACGATAACTAGTCTACACGACTTGTATGTGTGCTACATTTTTCAGTGATAAAATGCCATGAGGTAAGAAAAGTCGGCTTCTGGTATTTCGCGAACTGTAGTTCTCCGTGAACGGTTACCTTTGGTAAGGTTTGCGCATATCTTGGTCCAACGTCTCCAGGTGGCAACTCCTATTAACCTTCTGGAGTCCAAAACAATCCATGTCGGATCTGCTCATAGAGCTTCGTGCTTTTGGCTGACCTCTGGACTGCTGTAGCTGGGAGGAAGGTTTTCGTTGATGGAAGACGGCTTACGTTGTCGTTTGAGTAGGTGCCGCCACCCAACCTGTAGGAGTCTAAGGTGATTCGCCGCTCTTTTGTGGACCACAACAAATTGCCAACGGGGATTAAGAGGGCATTAGGAAAACTGCTCCACAACACACTCCAAGCCCCTGTTTTTGTTGTCGGTGTTCACATCAAACAAACAACTCAGCATGATTAATCGATGTGCTTCTCACGTTCTACACTCCGCGCTCTTCAAAGGTGGTGAGGTCCTGATGAACAGTATGACAACCATGCACAGCGCCACTCCTTCAAACGTCCCACGTTGGTCGTTTTTCTGGATTTGAAAACTGCCTTTGATTCGGTCGATCGTCAGCAACTTTGGCAGTGTCTGGCGATCAAAGGTGCCCCTTCCAAATTTCTGTATGCGGACTCCTGTGGGCGCGTACGAGTATACGGGAAGCTCTTGCCTGAACTCACCACGTCCAGTGGTGTAAGACATGGTTGTCCTCTTTCCCTTTTCCTCTTCAACTTTGTTATTGATATGCTGCTTGAAATTTCTCTGCCTGCCTCTGAAACCTCGGGAGTCGAACTGCTCCCGGGACGTTCCCTCACAGACATTGAGTATGCAGACGATATTGCTCTCCTTGGTTCAGATCCTTCCCAAATGCAAACGATTTTAAATAACCTAAATAACTCTGCCGCACGGTTTGGCATGCGCTTCACACCTGCAAAGTGTAAAGTTCTGCTATAGGACTGGGTGGGATCAAACCCACGCTTCATGCTTGCAGGTGAGCCAATCGACGTGGTAGATAAATTTGTTCACCTGGACAACTGTATAAGTTCCGGTGGATTGGCTAGAGATGAGATTATTTCTCGAATAGGAAAGGCCAGGGCATCTTTTGCCAACCTCCGACACCTATGGCGCCGACGTGACGTGAGTTTGTCTGTCAAGGGAAGAGTTTACACTGCGGTGGTGCGATCCATACTGCTTTATGGATCAGAGACGTGGCCCCTACACACAGAGCACATACGGAAGATGTCAATGTTTGACCATCGGATTAGCAATGCTGAGGTACGCCAGATGGTCTTAGGAAGAAGGAACTCTCCTGCGATAGATGAATTACTCACGCTTCATAGGCTGCGCTGGTTAGGACATGTACTCCGCATGCCAGAAGACCGTCTGCCTCACAGAGCTCTTTTCCCCAGCCCTATGCTGAGTGGAAGCGGCCGAGAGGTGGACAGTGTATGACCTGGAAACTAAGTACGAAAACACTAACCAGTAAACTTAGTCGGGTCGACAACTGCCGCCTGGATGGGGGGAACCCCGAGACTCACCAATGGTTAATGACATTGGTAGAAATGGCCCAATCGTACAGTCAGTGGCGCTCGTGCATCAAAGCTATCGGCTTCAATGCGTAGCTACCCAATTCCCGAACAAACTGAACATGCCTTCGCCTCCAAGGCTTGGTTGTATGTCCCACTCTCCCACTTTCCGGTGATCGAAACTGTAGCAGCTGGAACCAATGTGCCTATAGTACACGGTTTGTAGCTGGTAAATTGAATTGAATTGTACTTCTCACGAGTCTTCTGCACCATTCGCCCTCTGAAGAATGCTAAGGCACTTCACTACGTTTTGTTTCCGGAGTCGTCATCCGTCCTGTTCCTAAGAGAGACAGATTTTGAAAGATGGTTACTATATACTTGTACTTCCCTAAATACATATCATCCCGGTGTCAGTGGAGGAATCTGCGCCTTCGTTCACTTCATCTCCCGTCCTTTGTATCCTGAGATTCGCATCCTGAATCTACAACATTTTGGTTGTAATTCTGCCTACCTCTTCACAGCAGGTATATGTTTCGCGTTTCGGTCACCAAACGGCGGTGATGTATCCGAGCCTTTTGTTCTTCCAAACGGCAACCTTGAGTAGGTTCTTCAGTCACATTCCCCTTCCGAAATAAGCACCATCGGTGACCTCAGCATCCACAATTTCGAATAATATGCTTTGTTCTTTCACATCAATCAGTCCGGTGATGAAGCAGAGTCACTTTTAATCACTATCATCTCCACTTGCACCCACTGTCATGACCCTCCTGGATTTCTTCCATACATCGCCATATTTCATCATATCAGCGCTTCTGAGCTCAGTTGAAATTCCCTCGAGGAAGTGAATTTAGTCTATGCCGGAAGCCAGGAAGCACTGTACTGCTGCTTCATCTCCACTGGGAATCATCACTGGTGCGCTTCTTACCAGCCTCGAGGGATGTTCGAATTTATGACCTACCTAGCAGCATCTGAAGAATAGGCCATCCGGTCTCAAGCGGCTGTTCAGCAGTTTGATTGATGATGATATACTGCTTACCAGGTTGCAGAAAACTCTGCGACAGTCCGTTACCAGCTTCGTACTTCTCGGGGCTTATCCCCGATAAGGTTCCCGAGATTCCATTTACTTTATGTTCCACTTGAACACCAAACTGCACTCATTTGCAAAATTACGTTAATCTTAACGTGATACTCAAGCGAGTCTCTTTGTGATTGTGTTTCGTCAGTTGCGTATAATTCAGTGTTCGAGTAGTACATAAGGTTGGTGAAAGCTCGGGGACTACGCCTACCTGGTGAGCTCCAAGGAAGGTGGAACTAGTAGTGGGTTGTCTAAGAGTTTTCAGCAGCCCCCTGAGTAGTGTTCTGTGTTGGGATAACGTACTTCAACAACTCAACTATTGTGCCAAATGATATATGAGACAGAATAATTTGAAGAATATCGCGAACCGGGGATTCAGTTGAGTTTCCCCTTTAACGCCAACGTGATTTGCAAATTACTGTATTTCGTCAATATAATGTGATACCATGTTACATACCCCGTATAGGCCTTATTGGAAACAAGACTGTTTCGCCATATTCTTGTTTACTTTTTGTTTTCCGGATCACAAACCAACCACATGTTTCTAGTTTCCACTGAGCCGTTATATTATTTCGTTTGTCGAAACCAAATTTATAGTCAGACGATGTACTAACATCCTTTTCCTCTCTCACAACCCAGTTGGTTCCGTATCCAGCCACGGGGATCAGCACGAAACACTTGGCGTGGGCCGTGTTCTCCGCAAGTATTGGAGGCATGCTCATGCCAGTGTGTTTACTCGGTGGCCCTATTCTCACGCGAGCGGCTCTCTATACCGGCGGGATCGTTGGAGGTCTGTCGGCGGTTGCTATATCTGCACCGTCCGATAAGTTTCTCACATGGGGTGGACCTCTGGCTATTGGTTTGGGTGTGGTTGTCGTCTCCTCTCTGGGTAGGTGCCATTGTTTCTGCCTGCATGTTGCCTCCTTGGTGACCTTTATTGGTCCTTGCTGTTGCGCCTAAATTATCGCATTATTCGTCTTTTTTCGTTAAATCCTCTTTTCCAGGGTCAATGTTCCTGTCACCAGCCAGTCGTTTGGGTTCGGGAATGGCTGCCATCAGTTTGTATGGTGGACTGCTTCTTTTCTCTGGCTTTTTGCTCTACGACACCCAGTTGGTCATTCGCCGTGCTGAGTTACATCCTGCTCCAGGGTACTATCCATCAGAGCGTCCTTACGGTGGTTTGCCAGTCCAACAAGGGCAGATGATTAAACCCTTCGATCCGATCAATAAGTGAGCAGTTTTTGGTTGTCTACATCCGTTTCTTTAACCGTCAATAAGTCTTGCATCTGAGTTGATCCGTTTTACGTTAGAAATCATGTGACAGTTTAATTGGCGTTCAAGGATATGAACATGGTGCAGCCTAATGCATACAACAAATAGTACAATTTACACCTGTAGTTAAGAATATTCCTCGTTGGTTGCGTTGATCTGCTCAGTGACAACATGCTGAAAACTAACTTGTAACAAATTGCCCTACCTGTCAGGTCGTTCCGGCCCAAACAGGAACGGTCGGTATGCCAGAGGTAGCACTTGGACCGTAGAATTTACGATCGGCACCTTCTGCCTTGCCAATGTTTTCTCTCTGGCCCGTGAATCTAAGGATCAGGGGAGGGAAATTTGGGCGGCTTATGATAACACTGGTACAGTCCCCTGAAGAACCCATGGACCCTGGGTTTTTGACAGCTTCCAAGAGGATGACAATTTAACCCGGTTCAGAGCACGTTTTCGCACTGTACGACGTTGAAGTACTCTGTGATCCGTCCGACAAGCGACCACCATATGGCAGTATGATGTCGCCTGTTCGAGGTATCGCAAACCGGGTGTTAGCCGGCGGGAAATGCTATCATGAGCTATCCCGAGATAGGGCCCCCTCCCCTCAGAAGACTGCTCTTGAAGATATTGCTGTATATTACCTGGGCAAACGGCCAAAAAAATATAGTGAGTGTGGACAAAATGTATTCAAAAACATTACGTCCTCTCCTGTGTTAACAGACGAAGTGTCGAGTAAGGGTTGACGTTCGCATTAATGGTGTTCACGAAATACTTCAATTTGTTTGTAAACTCGAACTGTTGCGTCTTATGTTGATGCCGCTGTAGGTTGCTTCTGCCAACGTCTGGGCAGCGTTAATCAATAGCACAGTTTCTCCTTGTTTTCTGCAGTCTCTACTTTCGTCAGCCGTCCGTCTGTTGTCCAGGAGTCATTTTTTCTTTCAGCCTTATGATAAGAGGTTATACTGCTGTGCATGGAGCTTGAACCAGATCATCTTCTGAATTTTCAGTTCCTTGTGTGGCCAACGCCCGGTCTACGATACTGGTTGTATCTGGGCCGTCGTACCACGCCCCACTAATCCAACCTGTGGTTTTCAAGAGTTACACTGTCTTCGAGGACAGCCTAGATTTTAGGAGAGCTTGCAGAAGCCTTGTGCATCAATTTAAATGGTGTACAAAAACTCTTGCTCTGATTCCTAACACTGTATGGCTTGTCTTTTTTTGTTCAAGTCCCAATCCCCAAGCACCCCGTCATCACTTACTAGTCTAAACGCTACAGTGTCACCAGTTCCGAAGGCACTGTCTTTGGCAAGTTTGAATTGGCTCAGCTGAGAGGATTTAGTGGACATATCGTAACAATCAGAGTATCCTCACATCACGGTTTGACCGACCTCATCTGTGATTTGTAAAAATATGTTAACGCTAGACCCAATCGTCTCCTAACCTTATCAATGTTCATGTGAGTCACGTGCTCGGTGCGTCTCTTTCTTGGCATATCTAGCGAGAATGTTCGCAAGTACTTGACCGTCAACTGAACTTTTCCACCATAAATTTAATCTTGGTTTTGGGGTATTGCTTCCGCGACCACGTGACCAAGTGAACTGTATTCTTGGATGTTATTTCGAGATTGAGGTCAAATTGCCACAGAAATTCGTTTTTTTCCCAGGTTCTGCTGAGGGCATAAGGAATAGAAGTTTGTGTTGGCAATCACGTGCACACGCGTCTCGTTTTTATCTTGGTGACGACACACAATAACGTAGAGCCATTTCTGCACTTTAGTGCCTGCAAACTTTTACGCTTCTAAACAGATACGATGAAATATTTCCGACTTTGGTCAGGTTTTTGTGGAAATTCAGAGACTGAAAACGTTCAGTGGTCCGATTCTCTGATCGTGCATTGCGATAGAGAGGTTTTACTAAATCGTTTTGCCCTCCGTTCCACTGATGCGGTGTCAACTGGTCGATAGGTGTGACAAGATTGAACTTGAATAAAAAAATGGTTTTAGAACCATATCCGGTAGAGCTTGTGGTTAAACCTATTGTCGCCCCTTGGACTCCGGCCTTTTGTGTTTAACAGTTTGGCAAAGCTCTACAATTAGGCTGAACGAGTAAACTTGTTTAATGATTACCTATCATCTCCTGAGCGCTTCTGAAAACACGTTTGTGACATGGAAGTCTGCTTGCTATCAGTTAGCATACGCCGACTGCCTAATGCTGTACAAAGAAATGCAACGAGTTAGCGTTGAAAGGGGCATTGTAACCGCTGTTTTCTAATTTTTTTTCCTAGAATTAAGGTGCTTTGTTTTAACGGGACAAAACAAACATCTTAAATTTTATTTCTGTCTAATTAGGTTTTCTTACCATAGTCTCATGTTGTTCCAACACCAGAACGCCCAATTCGTCACTTTCTATCCGAAATCGATTTTCGAACAGAAGTGTTTCCAAAGCTACTGCATTTGCTCAAAGGAACTCTCGTAACTTTTCTCTTGATCCGTTTTAATAGTTCTGACAATTATGTATGGACATGCCCTCTCCCGGTTTAATCTTGGCGCTGATTTGCGAAAAGCACAGCTGACTGTGGCCAAAGTTGGCTGCAGTTAGCTTTGCGAGGACGAATGTAGCTAACAGCTACAAAGTTCACATGCGGAACTTCCTAGGTACTGCACTTCTGTGGGCTGAATCGATTATCTCAGAGCTGGTTCTAGGTTACAGCTCTGCCTTTACAGGCTCTAAGCTCAATAAGCTGATAGCACAGTACACTAGCCAAGCTCCAGTTATCGTACCACAGCTTTGCGTTCCCATACATTTGATTGAAAAGACTTTATTTTATTGTTCGGATGCATCATTCTGATATGGACTGTACATGACTCATCGACAGCCTAATACTAGAGTTTCACACGGATGTTTCGCTACCGTATAACCACAGTTTCCACAAGTGCGTTGCTCCATGCTGATATACAGTACGGT
Source organism: Opisthorchis felineus (assembly GCA_004794785.1). Classification (NCBI taxonomy): domain Eukaryota; kingdom Metazoa; phylum Platyhelminthes; class Trematoda; order Opisthorchiida; family Opisthorchiidae; genus Opisthorchis; species Opisthorchis felineus. Next base: position 11,433 of record SJOL01005358.1, read on the forward strand.
CTAATCACATATTTTTTTCATGAGATGCATTCCGTTGACTCTCGGGCTTGCACAGCGCGTGCTGACGACGGCTTTAGAAGACTATATAGTCGTGCACCTAAACGCAAGTAAACAACGCAAATGTCATAGCTACCGCCTATAAGCCCAAGATACAACAATACCCGCTGTTGGTTTTTTTTAATAGTAAGAACACAATTTTGGCGGTGTGTCGTACGCTATAAGGATATCTGTTTGTCTAGGTGTTCTCCGCCCCTTTTTGTGTTACAGGATTCCAATTTTCAACGTCCATTACTGAGGAGAGCTGTTCGCTGAATTTATTGTCAATTTTGATTTTGCTACACACAGAACTCCAAAACTATCATGTTGCGTGCGCAGTGTAGATCGCTACTAAGCCCACTTCGTGTATCAATTGCCCCTAAGGTGCTCTTAACCTACGTGGTGCTCATTGGTTCAACTGTTGGCACAATCCTCATCAAGCACAGCAATGCACCAGTAGTGGAATCTTGTGCTCAACTGCCACACAACCATGGAGGAAGACCGTAGTACAAGGTGGAAAGAAAAGGAAGGGGTGGGGACTTATTGCCCAAAGCTCACCTGAGCAAGACGCCATCATGGGAATTGATGCCAATATTCCTTGTGAACCTCACCCATCACCAGCCCAGCATACAATGACAGCCAAGTGTTAGCTAGTCATTCCAGATAAGGCATGACAGCAACCTCATCGTTGGGATTGGTTGCATGCGATGTCCTGTAGTGATTCCAGCCCGTCGCAAGGAGAATCACGTCGATCCCACCCAGGAAAGCCCGATGACCTCACAGAGTTCAACAGCACAACATCTGCTTTCATTTCTCGTTGCCACTTCTCGACCTGTCCCCTACGAGTCTTCTGTTGACCATGGTCTGAATTAGAATTGGAAATAAGTGTATTTTGCCGAAATCAGTCCAATTTGGGTTCAAGTAGAACATAAGACTGCTTTCTTTGGTGTCTAACATACTTCACTGATGCCTCAACCGCCTGATGAGCTTTATTTGCTACTCGAGCGAATTCGATTCATTACACAGTACTCGCTTACATACCGTTTCATCAAGGGTGTGGTGCCGCCAGTTAACGCCTGCCATACTACGGAAACGTCGGTAACCCGAGGACGCTTGAGGTATTCAGATCACAGAGGCCATAAAGTGGAGCTGTTCTCACGAGGTAAACCAATGTTTAGTGACCCTGACAGATGTGGCTGTGTCACACTACCAATGGCAGTCTCGCATCAAAGCTGGAAAACTGAATACTGAACTGAACTTAATCAGAGCTACAGTTGGTTGGAGCACATGTAGATACGGATATTATATGAGATAGTGTCAGTCCTTAGAGAAGCTGATAAATGAACAGCGCGAAGACACAGTTGGTTAGTTAGTAATGTGAATCCAGTCGGGAAAGGGCTCGGAAGCTGAGAACTAACTAACTACACCAACGCCGCTGTAAACTGCTGCATCAGATGTAGAATCACCTAAAATCCGTAGACAGTAGCGTCTAGATATCGAAGATACCATAAGCTGGATTAGTGCATATGGATGTCGTAGTCAAGTTTCGGAAACGCAGAGAGTATCTATCGATGAGGTGTCAAGAGTGCGCGCCAGAGCAGCCTGGTGGCCGCATCGCTTCACAGTTGGCACACTGGAATAAACGCACGTTAAATCAGGGAACGAAAGTCTAAGAAGAGAGGTTGCGTTGCAGCAGACGTAAGCGATGGCATACTATTTGTCACTTCTTTGGATGCAATAATTTTGTCTGCGGCTGGGGTCAACAGCAAAACGGTCAGTATATAAGACAGGCAGATAATACTTTAGAAAGATAAGGGTCAGTAGTAGTAACCCGTTTTCGCTTACCCTGCGTTCTATGTACATCAAGTAGGGAAACCCGGCTGGTGACACTACGCGACGGCAGATGTGGTATTCGTACAGTTCATGTTACCCCTCCGAAGTTGAAGTTGCAGCGTCATCGTTAGTGAGTAGCGTTCGCTGTCGACCTGGGTCACATGGTACTCAGTTTAGCTGATTTTTGTAATCATTTCTGGTCATGGAAGTGCGAGAAGAAGGGGGCGAGATGGCTCCGTGGTTAGAGCGCGAATTTACTGGCCGGAAGGTCCGTGGTTCGAACCCGACCTCTGCCTCTCGAATTCCCCTGTCTAGGCTTGGGCAACCTGACAGTATCCCAGCCCTCGTGCTTCCTTCTGGTGGCTTGCCAGTTAGGCACCGAAAGGGTGCTACAGCTGAACGACTTTTTTACGATAACCCGGAACACCGGGTTAATCAAAGATGCATTGCAACGAACTGCGCTCCACGGCAGTGTGCGTGAGCAATATGTTGGCCAATATCTCTGTGTAGGGCACCGAAGAAGCCAATGGTTTCTAGCAAAATGTATACCGCAGTGTGAAGTGGAAGTTGCTGGGGCCCGTAAATAACTACACAACAAATACTTCGTAGTTCTACAGCTTGTATTTAAGGTTTGACAAGTGTTCTGAGGTCCCCGTCTCCAGAAACCTATGGAGATGGAGAAGTTCTCTTGGCTAACTTGGGTGTACATTCAGCAGACATTCAGGCTGTCAAAAGGTTTCACGTTGAGGAACTGAGGATGGACGAATACGATGTTCAGTGACACTAAAAAGTACTACTTTGGCGATCTACATGTCTGTGCTTGTTATTGGCAAGGTATGGGGATAGAAGGGAATTCACAGAGAGGCATTTATAGTTTGGGTTTTCATTTCTGTCGTGGAGAAACATCTGGCGACTAAGCTAGATGAAAAAACCACAGTCGAGTACAGCAGCAACCAACTTAAAGATCACCTCTTTCCATTTTTATATGAGCAACAGGTAGGAAGAATGATACTTCGATGTGGCAGCTCCTCGATCCGCACCAATTTACCAACAGAAACATTGTGCCCCTCCTGAATACGTGATTGTCTTACTACCCTCTAAATGGATGCGGACACGAACCAGTTTGTGAACGTGCTGAACAGAATGACACTGCATGTACGGGGCTGAAACAGGTTGTTCGATACCGTGGATGGACGGAACATGGGAATCGTCGAAATGTGGTGGAATCGGGGGCAACGTGTTTGCATGATTTAATGGGAGGTACTCAAATGGAAACTAATAAACGGCGTCCAACACGCTGATCTGTGCTGCTTTTTACACCTGTTTCCAATCGAACTTAACAGCATTAAGCATCGTTGTCTAGACCTAACACACTACTCATAAGGTTGTTAAAAACTCTTCGACATCTCATCACCGGTTTCGCCCTTCTTGGAGCTCATCAGGTAGGTGCAGTCCCCGAGGTTCCGTCAACTTTATGTCGAAGCACTGTGCATCTTTTCAGCGTGCAGCTCTCAAAACACTGAAAGTTTTGTGCATAGAAATTAAAAATTGATAATTATTCCAGTGAGCCGCTGCCTTGAATGATATGTATAGAAAATTAAAATGGCCATCATCGTTGGTAGCAACACCAGAGAAGGACACTGTCGTACAAACTTGTCAATTTGTTTGGATGGAACTTTATAATGAGAAGAAAAACGGGACAGAGGTCTGAACTCCAAGTATTTGAAATGCGAGACGTGCGTGCTACCATCCTTCAATAGTGCGCGCTGAATTCCCAGGTCTGAACGGGTGAGCGTTTTTGCCACTGAGGTTGCCTAACGCCTCGACCGACAACCCGGGAATTGTCCTGGTTGTTTTGTTGGTATTATGAGGACATTTGGAAATTTCAATCGAGGTTTTATCCTTTAAGTGAAGTCCGTTCATGCCGGTAAGCCGAGAAGCATTGTACAGCTGTTTAATCCTTATTGGGACTAATCACTTGAGCAGCCAGTCAACACGTGAAGTGATTCACATAACTGGAGGATGACTGGCACTGTACCCTGTCTGAGTGCAAGTTAATCAAACTGCTAGCGCGAAAGCCGCGGGTTCAAATCGCCCTGGATATTCGTGAGACCACTGGTGATTCCCAATGAGGATGAGACTGTGACACAGAGTTTCTCGGCCTTCTGGCGTAGATTATCTTCACATCGACTGTCCCGGCTGTATCCGTCGTTTGACCCGCCATTAAGGACTTCCTAGTCAGTTAGCGCCAGGAACGCTCGAAACATTTTGGACAATTTTTTATTTGTTGTAGATGATTGCGGCCGCGTTCGCGTCCAAAATATAGTTAATGGTTTGTGTGATATGTGCTCCACCTGTGCTGCCATAAATTCTCGCGATTTCGTACGGTGCCTAAATTCAATTGCACTTGAAAAGTTGAACAGGTGAACCGAGTTGCGCGATTGCCGCCATGTTTTTGGGTAGCCTCAGATACCTCTCAGATTTTTGTTCTCATTGTATTGCCTCTCATCCGTTCTGTGACAGAGCTGTGAAAATGACCTTTGATTTGTCGTGAGACATGCACATTGCACACTGCCCGATTTATGGCTAGCCTGTGTCCAAGGACTACCACCTAGCTCCAACATTTTCCTTCCACTCCCTACAGAGAGCTTGGCATGCCAGTTCGAGCGATATTTAAATCCTGCCCAGGCGTGTAGTCAAGTTTAACTCGGAGTTTCTGATCGTCCGAGTGTCGGAACGGCATATATCCCACTAAAATTGTTGCACAGCAAATAACTTTTTCAAGCCAGCTTCTGTTATGTCCGTTCACTTAATACTTGCTTAAAGCTGTTAGTATGAGGCTCGCTTATAATGTGTTCTGCATCAGAGATGGGCTCTGTTTGTGGGTTTCTGTTCCGCTAACCATATTATAACGAGATAGCTTGGTTCATCTATCCATCTGCAATCAAACGCGAATCTACTTGTATTTTCTGATGGGTTAGCCAGTCTGTCATCTTCCACAGATTGTTGTGCCGTCTCCTTGGTCCGTTCTCAGTCAGCTGATGTTCTTCCCCCAAACTACTCCACTTGTGACAGATTCAATTAGATTCCATGGGTCACTATATTCTGCAATACAAACAAATCCGCTCGTCAATTCTGGCAGCTTATTGTACAGTTTGAATTCAAGGGACACGCCAGTAGGTATTCCCCTCTCACGTTACCTGACTTACGGAAATTGTGGATGCGCTGGTTTAATTCATCAGTTGTATGGTGGTTACCGAATCCTGTGATCGCAATTCTCCCATCCTAGTTCCAGGATGGGAGATAAACGTTTCTCGCCTAAAACTGAGCTGTTTGTGTTGTACTACTCACCTCCTGAACAAAACCGTTGTATCTGCTGCTCTCACTGTATCGATAGCACACTGAACAAACTAGGCGGATTACAAATTATAAACACACTTACTCAAACTATTGATCGAAAACAGCTTAGAAATAAAGCTCGTCGCGTCAGCTGATGACCGATGCAAGTGATTGTTTGGATTTACAGGAAAGTTAGATGTATAGCTCCTTCCGCTGGTACTCAAAAGAGCACAGAAGTCTTCACCAGGTCCACGTTTTTTTTTAAATTTCGATTGATGGCGATATCGTCGCTTACAAAGAGGTACAAGTCTATTTGTATTTTATGGCGAACACCCTACGACTGTTTCAAACGAAGAGCAGAGAAATCGGTGCACGTCAGCTCAGCTCAGATATTCCACCGGCCATCTGTTTTTGATCAATACTAATCGTCCATCATGGCAATGGAACTCACAGTGCTGTACTTTTCTCATTCTCTTTTCAGTTCCATCCACATCCTCATGGATACGGTTAATATATTCGTCCGTATGGTGGCTATCCTTGCTGGAGGACAGCGGCGAAAATAGATGTCATGAGAACCGATCGATTAGCAAAGTTTGCTCTCAAATTGGTGATGCGCCAACTCTGCTACACAATCTTTTAGCTGTTCCACTCCAGAGGGTGACAGGAATTTTATTTTTTCGGATGCCACATTAAATAATTCGGGCTCTTTGCTGCTGGTTCATGTCTGTTGTAGTTTGAACTCTTGATTTGCGTTTTTGAACGACCAACTGACGTCAATCGGTTTCACGTGTCTTTTTGGTGTTTTTCCGCCCGACAACCGTTTTTCATGGCACTGCACCTCTATTAACGCTCGCGCTTCTGTGACAGTATTGTCTAGCTTTCGAAGGAGATCCTAAAAAGTACTCGCACAGCTCATGGGTAAATTGCAACTTACCAAAGTTGCGTCTCGCAGCTTGCGTCTGAGGAGCAGTGTCTCGAAGACATTCGTGATGAGAAATATCCAATTTCTTTCTGTCGTGAACCCTTGTCACGCTTACACAAGCGTTTGCTTCAGTTTTTTGTTTAACTCTAAACTGAAATTCACTCTACTCAACCAACACCCGAAGTTCGTAACGATCCTAAGAGTGCGTCAGTCTGCCTTCGAGATAATTTATTTGATCGCCGACGTGACGTCAGTTTGTCTGTCAAGAGAAGAGTTCAGACTGTTGTGGTGCGATCCATACTGCTTTATGGATCAGAGACGTGGCCCCTACACGCAGAGCACATACGGAAGATGTCAGTGTTTGACCATTGGTGTCTCCGAAGCATTGGTCAGGTCTGGTGGGAACATCGGATTAGCAATGCTGAGGTACGCCAGATGGTCTTAGGAAGAAGGAACTCTCCTGTGATAGATGAATTACTCACGCTTCATAGGCTGCGCTGGTTAGGACATGTACTCCGCATGCCAGAAGACCGTCTGCCTCACAGAGTTCTTTTTCCTAGCCCTATGCTGAGTGAAAGCGACCGGAAGGTGGACAGTGTATGACCTGGCAACTAAGTACGAAAACACTAACCAGTAAACTTAGTCGGGTCGACAACTGCCGCCTCCCTGGATGGGGACCCAGGGACTCAAATCACCAATGGTTAATGACATTGGCAGAAATGGCCCAATCGTACAGTCAGTGGCGCTCGTACATCAAAGCTATCGGCTTCAGTGCGTAGCTACCCACTTCCCGAACAAACTGAACATGCCTTCGCCTCCAAGGCTTGGTTGTATGTCCCACTCTCACACTTTCCGGTGATCGAAACTGTAGCAGCTGGAACCAATGTGCCTATGGTACACGGTTTATTGCTGATAAATTGAATTTAATTGATTGGCACTACATGGCAACTGATCATAATTCAGCATTCAACAACCTTTCACCAGCCTGTTCCAGTACATCCAGTTCCACTCATTCCCGATATCACCTAACACCGGTATTATGAGCAGTGTTCCTGACAGACTTCGATATGATGTATATCGGCATAGCCCTAAAGCGCCTGAAGAACATCACAAACAGGTAATTTAATTGAATTTTCTTTAATCTGTGGGTGATCTGCTCGGCGTCCCTTTGAATAGCCTGTGACTGGGCTAAGAGAGCTGCATAGACGATACAGTTTTAGCCAACTTTACTAGTGCTCATTGCACCTACTGAATCGAAGTTCCCAAATTTCGCACACCTCAAGATTCGACTGACCGATGATCTGAGAAGTAGGCGTCTCTTTCAACGCACTCACCACGGGTACCGGGTGAGGATTCCGCCTTCCACCGATTGAGGTAAGGTCATTCAGCCAGTCGGTCCCGTAACAGCATAAGCCATTCGGTTTAATCACGCATTCAGTCCACCACCATAGGTCAAGGTTCTCGAGCCCCTTGTGTTGTCTGTAGAACATGAACATACTCCACGACCGGTAGCAAGGCGGTCGTGGTGGTTTTATTTCACAGGTCTCGTTTCTCGAGCCAGTATGCACGGATCATTGAGCTATGCTCCACAAGTATCACGTTCCCACTTTGCCGGGTCCCCACAGCTTTGCGTGGACAGATTTAGACGGGATGTCGAAACTGGGGTAAAATGTGATTCCCTAATATTACTCAAAAGGTGCCACAGAAGGAGACTTGTTTTTCACCATATGGCATCGGTTCGTTCTAGGAGGCTTGTTGCAAATTAGGAGTGTCTTATAGGAGAAATTTTTAGGTCCGCTGAAATCGTCTCCTTCAGGGAGGTTGTTGTGTTAGGGGTTACTTATTGGGAGGAATGCTTTGGAACTGCTAAGACCCCGTTATCCATCAGTTGAGTCCGTACAGTAGTGCTTAAAGGCATTAGAAGCGTGTCGGTATTGAAAACTCCTTCGATGAGATTGGGGAATACTCACCTCTCACTCTCGCACTGAAACACAGATCAAAACGTAATAAAGACTCTCTGCTACCGTCCCTATCGTAAGTCGCGATAGGTCGAGTAGTTGGAACATGATGTGGGTTATTGGCGGGTTCACTATCAAACTGACGACTCGTGACGGTGAACTTGGGTTTTTAGCCCAATAGGCACTCAGTAGTCGGTGGCTGCAAGGTGGTCGCATACACATGTGCTAACTAAGTGTGGACAATGATGTCGAAATTTTTGCAAGTTACTGCCATCATGTCTTCCCGACAACGTGTATCAGAATGGAATTCCAGTCAACTGTACGGTGTGCTCACATTACGTTGCTGGGAGGCTGACACCCAAATCAGCCGCAGGTAGGCTGACCTTGCTGTTTGACGACTTGTCAGTAGAAAGACGTGTTGCAGTAGATTCGGTGCCTATGCTAGTTAGTAACAATAAATTCGTACTGACTTGACTCGAGTGATTCCCCGATATCTGGTTTATAAGGTGTACATGGTTAGTCGCGCTCAGATAGGCCACCTAAGTATGGTACTAAGATGAGGTTTCCATCGTAGAGGAAACGTTCAAAGGACTTGATGTAGTTCGGTTAGGTGCCACGTTATAGCCGGACCCAGGGGACACGAGAATCTCTCTGAGTCTTGTTGATTGAACTATTCCATTGTGTTTATTGACCAGGCGTGCATTTAAAAAAATTCACTAGGTCACAAGCCAAGGGCGATAAAAGATAGGTGCAAACCACTCCAGGAGTGTTTACCTCAAGTAGTTCATTGCTCAAAAGGAGTAAGGCAAAAATGACTCACCTTTTTCATGGTTTTTGGTCGGACCCAAACACTAGGTTATGTACCAATCTACGATTCTGCTTACGGTCACTGGTTCACAAAGGGAACACGGCAAAACTCAACGAAATATTTTGCTAGGTTCATGCCGTTTGCTGACCGAGTGCACTATAACATCCCGTTGATTCTTATCTCGAAAAGTTGCGTCGGTTTCGGCAGCTTTTGACGGTTGCTGATTTTGTGTGTGTTCTCGAGAGGAATCTGTGTCGCTCTCTTGATGATGAGAATACTTTTGGCGTTACGTAAGAGTGCACTGAAGAGAAGCAACCTGATATAACCTAGTCTAACCTGAGGTTCTATAAAACCCATCTTACAAGGGAGTCGCCTCCCTCCATAATGGTAGAACGCATTTCCTTTAAGTCGACAGAACAGTAGGTGAAACACTAAGTCAGCTTTCGTGTGGATAACCTTAAAATCGGTAGACTGCTCCAGTTAACCACGGAAATGTGATTATCGGAACCAGACGGAAAATTGTCCGTGAAGTTGTGGGGCAAATATATCGCAAGCAACAAAAATCCCTTGCTACCAAGTTGCATTGATATATGCAGGTGAGCTCAGAAGTGCTGGATGATGGGGACTGGCTCCACGCTCTGAAAAACGAGGTATTCGAACCGGTGTTAGAAAAGGGTATATATCCTAGAACTGGTAGGCATTCGATCCACAAGACGGGGTACCCAAAGTCCAAGCTGTTTCACCACTTCTGTTCTGTTAACCAAGGCTGCGCTGAGCTATTCCATTTTGCATATACTAAAAGTTGAGTGGCTTCGTGTGGATTGCCCGCGTTTGGCTTACAAGAACACTGCCCCTCCTGCCAAGAGGAACTTGTTCTAGAAAAGACCTACCTGTTCATTTGGTCACCATTTATGTGAACCAGACTGCTCCGATTAGGGTTGCTCCGTATTCAGAGGGCCAACGCGCGCCGTGTCCAGTCAGTTGAGTGGTATAATGACCACAATAGTTGCCAACTCTCAATACCTAATTTTGCATGTCTGCCCAACATTCTGTGAGGTTGGCAGGACCCTAAACCTCCTGAGGACAGTGAAAGTTGGAGAATCCCGATCATTGTTTCTGGCACTTGGGTCTCCAGACAACGTGATCGGGTTTCCCACATCTACTTGAATATTTATAAGGTGTGAGGTTATCCCGACCTTTGGTATGCACTTTGCACTCCTGAACATGCAGTCACTAAACACGCCATTTACAATCCAGGGAGACACTCGAAGTTGTGGAGCGTTTCACGTACCTTGGAAGTTGTATTAGTTTTGATTGTAGTGTGACAGATGAGGTCAATGCACGAATCTGCAAGGCTCGGGTGGAGTTTGCTACTTAGACACCTATAGGGTCAAAGAGGCATATCCCTAAATCCCAAGGGATATTTGTACCAGGCTACAGTGGGGGCTGTTTTATTGTATGGCTGTGAAACCTGGCCTATTCGAGCAGCGGAAGTGAGACGTCTTCAGGTGTCTCAGAACCATAGCTCGTTTGGGTTGGAGTCCGCGAATCCGTAACGAGGCAGTTAGAAAGAGAGTTTTCGATTGTTCAAGAGGGTCTTCTATTGAAGAATGTATTCAGCACCAGAAGCTGCGTTGGTTGGGACATGTACTGCGTATGCCGAAGAGAGTGCTGTTTTCCGTACCCAATTCAGAGAAGTGGGCAACGCTTGACCAGGCAGAGGGGTATGAAAGAGATTACGAAAAGTTTGGGTGCTGTCGGTGCTACTCGCCTTCCAGGCTGGGGACCGCGTGATCCTCACTGCGCCTGGTTGGAGACGCTGGAAGATATGGCTGCCAACCGATGTCAGTGGCGATCTTGTTGTCAGTTTCTATCCAGGTTGCCTGAATGAGTGTCTGGAGGTGTAGGCACCTCGGAATGATTGTAGTAAGGTAGCACTAAGTCCCTTCCCCGTCCACCTGTGTTGTTTTCTCCACAATAAGGCTTTCAAATAAATCATGGTTGTACGGCAGTGAAGCATCGGTTTTGAACACTGATGTCACGTTGTCAATGATGATGATAATGATCACACCGGGAACGGAGGACAAATCATCATCTCGGGACCGGAAGTTTGGACATCAGTAGAATTCCGATACACAATTGAGGTGCATAATTAGGATGCGACGTGAGATTTTCCGAGTTCCTTCAAGCGATTGATCTCAGTGGGTGTGACACATGCCTGACGACAGCACGGAATAAAAGCACAAAGCAGAGCCAGTGAACAACAATTCTTACCGAAAACCAGCCTTGGAAAAATTTCACTGTTAAACGCCAGATACACTGCCTGAGATAACTTCACCCATCCGAGTATGTTCACTACATTCAGCGTGCAGAAAATGTGACGTTCACTTCTCAGTAAACCGTCATTCAGGATCCCTAGAAGTCACCTCAGAAATACCCGAATATGGGAAGCCTCAAGCTTCCCTCCCAAATGAGAACAACTTTAGCTAGCCTCGATGGTGTACTCTCTTGGGAGTTAACACTGTGCAGGCATAGCCTCACAGCCGGTTGACCCACCGGATCAGTTTTCACCCACCCCAACAAATTCAAGGGTAAGAATGACAAATTTCAGTAGGCACAAGTTTGCACATTTTGTTCGTCAATTTGTGTGCATCTAGGTGTATATACACTTTGGGGCTCTTATACAGCAAAGCTAAAGCAAGGATCAGCGCATCAGAGCGAACGTACCTCACGTGATTCTCACCCATCACGTGGTTGGTAGCAGCTGAGGATTTTGGGTCTTATAAATGAGCCATCATGAACACGCGCAACACAGCTGCGTCTAGTTGATAGTGGAAAAAATTCCGGTGACTGTGGGAAAAAGAACGACTTGTCTGGTCTGTTTAAATGACCACCACGGGGTACTGGTCGATTTATACGGCTTTTTTATAAGGTCAGCAGGAATGTACGGGGATATTGCACTTTTGTGGTGACGGTGCTTGAGTAGACTGACACACAGAGCTCCCTGAAAGTCTTGTCAAGACGGAGGGGGTGGTTAAACAAACATCGGCGGATGATTGACACAAAGAGTAGGCAGTGTTTCAAAGATTCTCTAAAATAATGGTTGATAGACGGATAAAAACTAAGTAACTAACTCATACTTAAGAGAACGAAGTGCAACAGCGAGTGGTCCGGTGAACTTTGGCACACTCCAAAAAGTATATGGAAGCGGGATAAATGAGGAAAAGTAAAATGTGTGAGAGAAATGCATTGGGGAGTTTGCATTTAAATGATTAAAAAAAATCAGAACATGAAGGAGCAAATAATTTCTTTTCGAAACGACAGTAGAAAGGTCGATCACAAGAAGGGGACAAGACTCGGTGAATGAGATTACCTATGATGTGAGCGATCTTCTTCATATGAAGGATAGGGCGATGCATAGGATCTAGCGCATGTTGGCAAAGGTAATGCTGCCCATGCGCTGTTGCTGCGTGGCCGTCCGCCATGTTCCGGCATCCCAATTGGGATGGGGTCCGCATGAGAAGCAGGGGATAACTTTTGTGGTGTAGACAACGAGAAACACGATCCACTTTGAACTACAGCCGGAAGGATGTGGGTGTCAGTAGAATAGTTTGGCGGTTCCGCCAAAGGTCGTGGCTGGCGGACACGCAATGCCTCCGGAGGCCTCGGATGAAGGAATAAGGTTGCTGGTTGGCTTTGCAAATCTAGAGCCTGAGACGATGGGGAGCCAATGGATGGGAATTGTGCAGCAGACACAGCTGACCGATACTCAAGTGAGTGGTTCACACTCGGAACAGACACAGCAGGACCAGTGGCATCGAATCGATGCAAACCGGCGGATGGAGCACTGTAGACACTGACAAAACTATCCGCAGGAGTTGGATTCAAGTAGCAGCCGACTGATAGCAGACGTTGTCTTCCAGAGTCCTTTCGTTGAACCAGACAAGAGTCACGCGACTGGATATCGAAATCTTGTTGTTGTTCCAGCTCACCAGTCGATGCAACAAAGAGCAACCGAGGTGGCTGTATGGACATAGCGTGACAACCTCCCAGCTGAGTGGAGTCTTTCAGTTCCCGCCTGATGGAATCGTCAAGATCTAGTAACGAGACAGTCGATGTAACCACCATTTCTCTGCTGTTCGTGAAATCATCGTGCTCCTTTGGAGGAAGCTGGCCAACACGATGAAGTGGATCAGGTGGAATTCCGGATGCGGGTGTGAGGGTGACGACAGGGAGCACAGTTGGTCCCAAGAACCATTCAGCCCGGCGGGATAAGTTTTCCATTTGTCTCCGACGGAGGGAACGATAGCGGCTTTGGTTCCTTCGAAGCGTAGGTGCGCACCTCTCGACAATTATATCTGGTCCTTGGCTCGGTAAGCCTTTTTCTGTGTTCAGGGTGCCATCCTGATTCAGGACGAAGGGAAATTAAAGTCTTGGTTACTCATGAGTAGACACAATTTAATGTCAAAATATCAAGCTGACCTTTCTATGCACAGCAGCGTCAGTTTCAAATACATATCGAACCCCAACAAAAGTCCGCTAGTAGTTTCCTTTATAAAAAAAGTCCACTAGGTTTTTGGACAAAGGCAAAAAAAAACCGGTGAGTGCCGCTGACTGCTGGTCATCCAAAACAGAAAGAGGGACCTTCGACTTAACAAGAGAAATGACTTTTTCAGTTATTGGTTATATTAAGCTATTGAGGACCACAGGAGTTCGAGAAGCACAGGATTAATTGGGACGAATCGGAAGAAAATCGATACGCACTTATCCAATTTGAGAAGGAATGGTACAACACCGGTAATATAGTATATGAGACCTGGTATGCACCAGAAAAGAATGAAAGCGGCGCACAAAGCGAGTTTGCCAAAAACCACAGTGACCTTGGTAACACGACAGCTTAGCTCACGGTCGACAGTCAAGTCAGCGGACAGTGAGTTTCAGAGGTAGCACGAGTCCGTAAAGTGATCCACAAACTCCAACAATCCTGATGCGCGCAGGACTGGGATTCTATCTGGTGCATAATGAAAGTTTTCTTCGAGTTGACACCTATGCATCAGCAATCAGAAACTTTTCAGCTACGAATAACTCCAACTACAAACATTCAAAAGCTAATTAAGCTCCAGAAGGGATCCGTCTCACCAGCTCGTCCAGCGTTAGAAAAATGAGCTAAGTGCGGCCTGAAGAAGGACGTGAGTTAACAAAGTGACTGGCAAGCAAAGGTTACTAACGTAGCCTTACGCGCTGATGAACGAAGGTAAGTGTCAAAATGGATCCTAACTATTCCACATGCAACAGCAGGGCTGAACGGGACAGATTACAGCGCATTAAAAAGGCGTCGAGTGACAAAAAATGAAGCAAGCTCTGGCTTGAAAAATAAACGTTTTGGACTTCAAACCCTTAGTGGTCGGTAAATTGGTCAATATTGCCGGGTTTGCTTTAAACCCACAATCCTCTATCATTCCCTGGGGCTGAGGGAAAAACAACATGCATGTGGGTTTTGCTTGGCTCAGTACGTACCTCGAAATTTGTTGACCACTCGTCAAACTTGTTCTTTGCGTAGGACCTGATAATTACCAAGCCATGGGCTTGGCGTTTCTAATAGATGTTCACTGTGAGGCAGAAGTGGTGTTTCAACCCGATTGGAACTCATCAGGTGCACGTGGCAGGATTCAATCACCTGATGTTCAGAATCGTACTACCGCTATATCCACCTGATGAGTTCCACTCAGGATGGAACACGTAGTGGATTGACTTCCCGGGAATTCTACCTTATAATAATCACTTGCAAGGACACAAAGCTTGGCAATCACCCGTAGGTGGATTCCCAACAAATCTAGATGTATATGATGCATCAGGCAAGAACCATTTGAACTCATCTACACAGTATGCATAACTGAGGACGGCGTGACAGCTCAGTGTTGGGTTTAAACTGTGGACTTCGACCGAACCCAGCTACATTCATCGGACATGTCACGATCCGGACGAAACTCGCAGCGGATTGCTCTTCCAAGACTGGACGTCTGTGAACAACAACGTGCTTCTCAAGAGACGCCACGTAATCAGCACGGAAGCAAAAAAGTCATGAGTACCACCTCTAAGGACCGGAAAGCAGCTGTGAACGTTGGTCGCATCCAGATGTGAGCATGTTTGCCGGAACAACATTAGTACCAAAGTACGGATGAACGTGACCTTGAAAAATTCATGCAGAGAAAATATTTTTCGAGAATCATAAATCTACGCGATTAAGAATAAACTTCCCCGTTACCGTTGATCCTCTGAAGGACCTCCGCGCTCCTGTCAACACTAAGAGGTTTTCCGGTCTGAGCAATCAACACTGGATTTTTCAAAAACAAAACAGCTAGTTGGAAAGATAGTCAGTAACAGAAGCATTGCCAGATCTATCGGAGAAAATGGACTGTCTCAATAATTCGACGCAATCTTGGATTGGATGGGTGTAAAAGTTGACGGGATTCAACACCTCGTCAACTTCTTAGAGTCGGATGAAAATCGATAATCAAGCTGACCAGCGCGCCGTTCTAACGTTAAATAAAAAACAAATTGATGCAATGGTGTTACCGTAGGCGCAGAAGTCGAAGAATTTACTACGCAATTTCACTGTGTTATTCAGTGGGCAGCGATTGAATCATAATTTTTTGTTCAGTACTATTTGTATCCATGATGAGATCATATCGCGCCGCTCAGCGCATCTCCAAAACATTTGTTTGAACAGGTTGCATTGTCAGTTCAGCTGTGTCGCTCCGTCCGCTTACAACCAACAAGGTTAGACATGCGCGTCATCAAGGGCAAGTGAATAGTAGTCAAATTGCTGAGAAGTGAGGATACCAATTAAGATAGTGCGTATGTGAACGGATTGATTTTAATTTCCGTCACTGTTCTTTGTAGCTACTAGCCTTGACTATCGAAGCGTTGGACCGTTTTACTGATAAACTCGCCGGGCGGCTGGCACTGCTCCCATTATAACAGTCTGTGGAATATCCCAACGTAGCAGTGTGCGTTACTCCATGTGTGATCGTACGGACAAGCCCTCCGATGTTGGCGTTTGGCCGACACTCGGACTGTGGAGGAACAAAAGTCATATAGGCCAACACGACGGACGGCTTGTTTCTGAAGGTACATATGGCTGTAAAACCAAACGCAGAACAGAGGAGTGTACGCAAGACCACGTGGCCTTCCAAAAACGACGGCAACATCAACAGAATGACCGGATTTTCAGAGGAACTAACTAACTGGCTCCTGCAGAACACCTAGCCGAAAGCAGTAAACCGTCCAGTACAATATGGGAACCGGAACCTTTTAAACTTGTTTCCTCAACCGGCCAAACTAAACAATACACGCTATTATCGAGTAGTGCAAGTATGATAACAAATCCGAATGTTACGTCACTCAATCACCGAGGTGATCGTACAACTGAGGTTTGATTAATCTACTCGTATCTTACTCTCTATATGTCAGTATCATTTGGGTAAAGACAGTGGAAAGGAGAATACAACTCACACTGAGTTCGTTGCAAATATCTTTTTTATGTCAAGATGTCCTGATATTTTCCACGAGGTGCTTCACGTGACCCAACAGGAACTATGGACTATTTCGACCGAGATCTAAGCAGGTCTCGATATCAATTTGGGATGTACTAAGAGTTCCGAAGTCGTAGGAGAACTATCACACTTCTACCGAGGAACGTCAAGCTTCTCATCCAACCGTCCACCAGAGTTTCACCGAAACACCGAACGTTGTTTACATGAAGACGGTGGTGTAGTCTATAGGATAGATTTACTTGAATTAACACTATGAAGCCAATTCGTAATATTTCCTATCTTAAACAAGAAGGACAAAAGCCAAAAAAACGGCGGAAATTCTACCGAAAAGACCGGTCGGATTTAAGTCAACTGTTCAGCAACCGATACAAGATAGGAAGTGAATGAAGATAGTTCGAAAGGTTGTTAGAAAGATAACTGTATGTATTTAGAGAATCAGTTGAGACCAAATACAATAGTCAATCCGTGTAGTGTGCCGCTCGAGATAGCTCAGGGGTTAAGGCGCGAACTTATAGACTGGATGGTCCGTGGTTCGAGTTCGACCTCGGCATCTCGACCGCTCCCATCTAGGCTTGGGTAACCTTGTGCTTCCATCGGGTGGTATGGCAACTAGACACCGAAAGGATGTTACAGCCGAACGACTGTTTATTGTTGGTGTAGTTTATTCCTACTAACTAACTGCCAAGCAGGAAGGCACCTCGGAAGTACTAATCCAGACTGTGTTCTTCGTGGTCATCCTCGTCTTGACCACTAGTTATCGATTGCACAAAGCTATAATTTGTTTTCGCTTTCTACTTTCAACGGTCAGGCCAAAGAGATTCCTAGTGCTTCATGAATAAAGACATGGCGGGGAATATCGATGCAAGCAGCGACCATAACCGGGAGTAATCGACTGACCATGTGTGCATGCACACATCTGGTTGTCCTCAGAAATTCGGGTCAAACATCGGTACACACACACGCACCGCGCCTGTTCACACTTCAATAAACAAGAAACATTGATTGTGAGCGAACCACCACTTATTAGCAGTGAAACAAACACCAAACTCGTGTTACAGTTGTAAGACTGTGGTGATTGAAAGGTGTTGACATTTGCCGGACGGTAGGTAATCAGGTTGACCGGGCGTGGAGAGGGGTGGGATCAAATAACACCACAAACAAGTTACTAATGAGCAAGCTCAACAACAACGACAACATAAAGGCGGCGAAACGGAAGTAAACAAAACATGCTCGGATAACAGCGAGTAAACAAACTACGCGTGCCAGGAAGCCACTCATCACACTCAATGGAGATGAACGGGTAGAGCAGTCCACACGATGGTAATTAGCTAATCAGCTGTCAGCTTTCTTCCTCGGCATGTGATGCCAATCACGGAACTGAACTCGTGAAGTACGGTCAAAAAATACCATCTGAGTGAGTTCACTGCTTTCCAACAATAGGATTACCCCCATTCACGTTAACTCCACTCAAATTTCTGACGATCAAGAGTCCCTGATTGGACCACCTTGTGACCACATCAAGACAAGCGGTGTGCGATGTGGCATGTGATGTAAACAGGAATGTAACGGATTTGTCCACGAGCGTTGTGCTACATGGAAAGGCGTGACCAGCTGGAATCAGTCACAATTCAAGTGCATCATAGGATGCGCAAAAAAGCCAATGCCACGGAGCAACTGAGTAGTAGTGTCAATGACTTGCGGCAACTTTGAGTAATGATGAGAAGGGCAAGTTTCCAAGGTAGAGGGGCGACTGAAGGTAAGTCCTCACTGGTCAAGACACACTGATTAGATCCAATAATTTCCAATGGTGTGCACAACTGCGTGAAGGTGGAACACACAAGTAAAAAAAAATTATCACGACTACCTGAAATATTTGGTGAATTCACTGATTAGCCGATTTTGATGTAACTCGGGGAATTACTCTGAAGATCTGGCATCCGTTTAGACTATGTGCTTGGGAAGTATGTTAAAGGCAGTACGGAAAACGGGGATCTATCTGCTATGGAATCGAAAAGTGGATGTAACTCCCGATGAACAGCTGTGATAATTAAACCGTTGGTTGTTGATCCGTTCGCCGATCTTGGCAATTGACTTGCAAACGTTTCGTCACCGTACGAGGAGAAATCATCAGTGCACAGACCGTCTTAACTGACCTAGTCGAATCAGCCACTAGGAAGAATAGTCTCCCATGCAAAACAAAACATCCGATCTCACACGCCTACACCAAAGTTCTTTGGAATAGGTTGGTTCTGATTTCGATGGTCTACATCCTTTAGTTCTGTGACGCAACTCAAAACAAAGCTATAAATTCGACAAACTTCGAGGTGCAATTGATACAGTCAATTATCGAGTAAAAAGGGGAAAACAGCCTGCTTTTGTTCGATTTCGTAAGACTTACTAAATTAGAACCCATTTGGACCGACCAATCCTGAAGCCAGGTGTGTCCGTATCATGTGCGATTTTTACGAAGCGCACTGTCCATTTTGATTTGAACTATATTCTCACTGCACTAAGTCGGATACAGACCATCTGGGGCAGATATTATTGCTAAACTGCTAGCTTGATTTCACAAGTTAATTAAACGTCACTTGTCAGCGAGTTGCCTCACGACTCAATGTTCTTAGACAGATTGTGTACGTCAACGGCGAATGTGTACGCAGTTTGTGAGATGAAAGTTCTTGTACTGATATTTGGTGAAACCGTTCTACTTTGACAAAACCGGGTGCAAGTTATGGGTAGTGTTGAAGCCTGGTGTTGGTCAATTTTTGACATAAAACTAACCTTTATTCTTTCACTCTTAGGATGAAAAGCTAACCACTTCTTTCCAGTTATTGTCATCAAAAACTGGGACCAGGAAGATCGAAAGTTTAGAGGACCAGCCAAAAGGTGGGCCACTATAGAGGAGCAACTTTTTGAGGGGTTTAACTCCAATTTGCGGTTATATCATACGAAGTATACGGCACTTGGTGTTTTGGCTATTTTCTGTGCAGATATTGGTTACATGTGTTACCTTGCGTATTAGGCTTCGTTTCATGAAGTTTCCTTTCTGGCCCGTTGACAAAAGTAGCTAACATTTTGTGCATTCGAGGAACCGCCGCCTCAAATGCTTCCGCATTAAGCGAACTACACATTGACCAGCTTGTAACTGAAGAAAGTTGAAACAAGTCGAAAAACACCCACAATCCCCTGAAGGGACTATCATAAAACACCGGGAACTGAAAAGTTGACCGGATAAAATCATTCAATCAATTTACAGATCACTTTACCCTTGATCGCACTTGTTTCTTAGTGCATCTTGTTTTTCTATTAATTACTACTATGCTGACTACAGTACCCATATGCAGAGTTACAATAAAATACGTCCAAAATAGGTCAGACCTGCAGCAGCATCTTTCAGAAGTTGCACAAGTTGACCTTTTGGTGTGCAACTCGCTCAACTGCTGAAGCGGATGGCTGTATAGTGGGAAAAATTTGAAAAAAAAGCCAGCTTCTCAAGAGGTTAGCTCTGCAAGCACTGTGGCCTCATTATATTCCCGAAAAAACCTAATTATCATGCCGCCGCCGCCGCCGCATCCGAGATCATTTGTTTGCCTTGACAACCGTTTGGAAAGGGCGACCCGGTAGGGACTGAATTTTAGAATCAGCGACGTTTATGCCAGACGTTGTGGTTATCCCAAAAGTTTGAAAAAAACTTCCGTCGTGCAGACGACCAATCGTGCACCTGTCTTAGCTCCAGGTTGGCGATGGAGACATTGTTTATCCCGAATGTTTTCTTCTTAGACAACCTCGTTGGCGTTCGACAAGTGGCAAACCTGCTTACGAATCGCGATAGACGTCGGGGTTGCAATCTATGACGTTCAGACACTAATGCATAGATAACGAGGTCAGAAGAAGAGAGGTGACTCACTTGACGCGTTTTTCAGCAGAACCGCCAGTGTGAATCATTCTGCGCTAGATCGGACAGCGTTGCATTTCGAAACAGGCCGATAACATGAACGTGTGCACAAACATGCATGTATGCGGGTGGTCGAACTCCGGACTGCACGAAAGCCATTAGTGTGAGTTATGTGACTGACCAAATGCAAAGAAGCAGCTGCGGTCTGCCGTTCCGCAGCGCATTACCGAAGGTTCGTAATCCGGCTACGATTGTGGTGCCTCCCAACCGTCACAAGGACATTACACGACGTGAATAGAACGCTTTTCAGCAACCTTATGAGTAGTGCATTACGAAGAACGCTTACTCATTTGGTGACTACTTGTGCGGATTTCGCCAGATTCCAACATGCTTAAGACATTATTGTGAACTCGCACGACATCTGGGAAGAGATCAGAGCATGAGTCAGTTATTAGTGGTCCGCCTCACTTTGAAACTACGGTCCCTGAAACATGCCACAGGAGGCTCATCATAGGCCTCGATTGATTGTCCCAATCCAGGTTACTGTGCACTCTCTACTCACATCGACTGAGTACAACATACTATTTGAACTGTTACGTTGTAGCCAGATACTTAGCCATATTACTACACCCTGTGTGCAGAAGCTCGAACTGAGACGCGGATCGAGAGCCCGAACCACAAATCTGTCACAAATGACAGGCTGCGCACATTTCAACAGACGAGTGTCCACGAGAAACAAATAGGTAGTAACATATCTCGGGAAGGTAACGTTTAAGTTGGTTGTGGCACTCGAGCTCCATCAACCCAATTCAGCATCGGAACTAGCCAAATTATCAAGATATCGGAACTCAACTCCCGCGATTGTTCGGAGTATCAATGAATATGGTTTTCGCGCTCGGCAGCTCACCTGGGTACATTTTGCTTCATAGCCTATCCTAGGAGTATCTTTCAACCACGAAACCTCAACTGGAAAAGTTCAGCCGGGTGGCACGAACGGAACTTGCATGATAACCCGCGTTGGAACGATCAATCGGAAAATATGATGGGGATAGATTAGTATGCTTCGAAACCCCGAGGTCTAAATGGGTACAAGTTATCTGGTGTGGCAAGGTAGCAATAGAACCTCGGTTAAGCAGTAGACCCTAGTAAACGGCTGGATATATGTTCCAATGCCCTTGGAAACGTATAACTCACTTTCATGGAGAATAGTGTAATAGCTACGGTTCTAACTACAAGGCATGCATCAACCCACTGACCCCAAGTGGTCTTTGCTGTTTTTGCAGGCTGCAGCGCTGAACGCCTCAGTGGCACAGCTTAGTGGTGAATTCTTTTAGCGACGTTGCTAGACTCTTCAGGTAGTATGAGCTGAGTAAATCAGTTAGGATATGCGCACTGAGCGTGGGAATAGAAGTTGAATAATCACATGGCAGCTAAGAGAGAAGCGCAATCAACAAGTTCCGACATTAGTACAAAGTGCAGGATCCACGGAATCCAAATATATGTTTTAAGAAACAGCTGAGTTCGCAAACTCCCGGGGAACCTGGTGACTAAACCATTCAGATCGCTTCGGGTCGGCACCAGTTCTATTTCCCATTGCCGACTACGAAATGCGAAAAAAAAAAACAAATACGTCACCAAATACTCTGAAAACACCGTCTAACAGATGTAGCGATTGAGGTGATGTTGTCTGTTTAGACCAAAAATCCGGCACAATGAGAGCAGCCTAATTACTACATTCATATGTAGGAGAAGTTACACGCTACCTTAGTTTGACTCTATACCCATAGAATGCTTCAGCAAAACATTCTGACTAGTAACACAGATCGGGGGGTGAGGAATTATGAACTTCAGAAGAGTAGTCAGAAGGACTTTTCTTGGCAGAACAAACTACTCATAGGGTTACTGAAAATTTATCTAGCTGTTTTCAGCAACCTTATAAGTATTGTGTTCTGTCAAAAAAATATGTTGCGATATCTCGAATTTCGTACCAACTGAAAGACGAAGCGGTTATTGTGCGGTACATTCTGTCGAAGGATAGTATAAACGAGAAATTTAGCTGGGATTCAGTTGAATCTTCCGTGAACACTAACTCAATTTGCAAATGAGTGCATTTCGGCAATAGTGGAAAGGCTTTTCTGCCTTCATCACGGTCCCTCTGTATTGAGACAGTGCATTCGGGCTATATTTAGAGACTTGGGCAGAGAACAAGAGTAGTTATACTTATTTTAAAACGGTGTAATGACAGTTTCACTTTCCGATGAGATTGATGAGCGCAGCTGAAAGTTCAAAACCAATTTTCTTGAAAACTCTATTCTGTAGAGCAAGCATTGGGCTTTCAAAGATGACTTATTAACTTTCCAGCTGCTTGCACTCGAAAGCGATGGTACAATTCAGTTGAAAAAATTCACCCTGAAGTCGGAGGCGTATTTTCATCTCGTATGTTAGGCAGTCGACATCTCGTACAAAAAACGCTTGAAGATAGTCTTCGTATGTGGATGCAAGTAGAGCAAAGTGGAACAACAGATTTCAACACCTGTTACCCAAACAGAAGTTCTGGAGAGTAAAATGAGAGACCGGAAAGAAAGTGGACCTGTGGACGTGTGTACTGAACAGGTGGTTCACCCTTATAAGGAATCCGACAAGTCCCGAGACAGATTCCAAGTGAGGTGGTCGCCTCTGAGCTAGTGTGCAACGTACGCAAATCACCTTAGATGGTGCAAACACATCACTGATACGAATCTTATGGTTTTACAATGGGGGGGGTCGATTCTACAACCTTGCGGGAGATTTGAGTGTTGTATTTCCATACTACAGTTATAAGGGGGGCAAACATTGATGGCGTCTCAAGTATCAACTTATGTGTTAGGAAGGCAAGGGTTCTTGAAGAACCAGGGGGCATGATTGCTGCCCCATTTTCTGCGTTTCACTCTCCATGTAAACCATGGGACGCACTAACAACACGTCCCCACGCAGGCGAAAACCAGTGTAAGATGAAGTAATAAGGATTGATCTTTCTGCATGGATCTCGAACGACAACCATCTAACCTAGGGTGCAACCGTTTCAGAGTACCCTGCATGGCTATACTGAAGCTTGGACGAAAGGAGGTTGGTGAGCATGAACCTGATTGATAGGTCTCAAAAGACTAAGAAATTTGATTTGCTACCGGCACCAATTGCTAGAAACCTTAAATTTCTTCGCAGAGATGTGCTGAAGTAACTAATTTCGCCTTGGACACACCACCCGGCAGTCTCTCGTGACTAGGCGTACAAAGAAAACCGGTAGTCTTTTAACCTGTGAAGAGAATGGGGGAAAGATACTGTATGGCCGTGGGTGGCTAGGAGTACTCTGGAGTTCTGCCTAACTATTGGTTACACTTATCTAAAAACAGTGGAACCTAGCAAAAATGCAACACCGACCATTGTAAGCACAATCGATCTACCGATCCAAAACGTCACTGATACGAATGGGTTAGAAAAAAGCTATTTCACGCTGGATGAGCTAAAAGCTTGGAAAGCGTTGAATATACGCCTCCTTTTACGCACGTTCCACAGAAAGACAAAATCGATGGTCCAAAAAATTGCCTACAGAAACAGCAAACAAGTACTATCGGGTACAAGCAAAACGACTAGTCCACGGGAAGTAAACTATTCAAAGTAGGGAGCCGAACGAGCACTGGTTTCGGCGCGCTGTCGCAGAGCAACGTCAATATACGGCTTCACGGCTGGTCAACAAATAGGGAATCCAAAGAACGCTCAAAGAACACACATGTGGCACAATATGGTGTTTTATTGAACAGCACTACCCAACTATCACAACCAATCAGAAGGAACCGTAACACGCTACGGTGTGGACCGAAGTTCTAAGGATACAAGAAGTAATTTGTTTGTTGACCGTGTGATCTGATCTGTCAGACAGCTTCCTCGTTGCATCAAAACTTTCTTTCGCTTCACCTTGGTTCCCAATGTTTGGTGATGTAAGCGAGGCTTCTTTCATCACCTTTGTTGATATGCGTCCTACGCCACCCATCAATCGAATTTGCGTACTACGGTTAAGATAAATAGCCTAATTTAACAGATGCATATATATTTATCCCGAAATGATTACTACTGAGTTTTTTCCAACCTATCTACATTGCCTGGCCGGACCTTGTATGCCCGATAAAAGGATATTCTCCAGCTAACATCCGAAGATAACACACTCTACTGTCTATCATTCTTCCGATGCAGCCAACTTTATATCATGACGTCACGCTACCTGGTGTTGCTGGCTTCTTGAATAGTGGCTTCACAAGAGATTCAGGTAACTCGTGGGATTCTCCCTATTCATGAGCATAAAGATTCAAACCTGAGTTTTACACTGAAAGCTAAACGAACCTACGTTGAGAAGCTGTGAACGACTGTCGTTGGGATTCATCAGTGATTCACATCACACGAAAACATGGGGAGGTTCGAACCGGTAAATTCAGGATAGGATGAGTTTGGATTCGGCTGCGGGTGGCTGATCATCTGTGTGACCAGCGTGCGCGTAGGATGAGGTGCCAAAGTAGTTATACAGCTTAGGAGAAAACCGCAAATTGTTCGAAACGCCCAGCAGATTCGTGAAATGTGCACTGCCGACGACCTTCAGCAGGGATAAAGGAGTTTTGCGAACGAAAGATCAGTGCGTCAAGGTTGATGAGAATTCAGCCGTAGCATGCAAAAGGTCACAACGGATATACATCCAAAATAGTGCGCTTGTTTCATCGATCGACTACAACCAAACTGGTCTACGTCAGTTTTATCAAACTGAATCAGAGAAACCTCGATATAAATGCGTGGTATCTAACACCTTGTGGAAAAAATGTTTCGAACATATGCGCCTTACATGTGGCAATTACAGTGTGTCGGTCTGTCTGCATATGTCACTCATCCGAAGAAGTTCGAGGACAGTTAACCAGCAGCTAAACCGTACAAACTGAGGTTGTTGGCAAGTGCACATACGCAGAATTCGGTTTTCAAAATGGGGATGTGCAAAACACAAGCGGCAAAACGCAAAAGGCTAATTAATATCAAGGTCAGGCAAACGCACACTGCGTAGCACACCGCGTACACCGACGGATACTTGGTCGGCTCCAAAGCAGACGAATATGGTCGGAGCCGCACACAGGTAGTGCGGACAGGACCGACAGTACATACACAAACAGGGGTAGTGGATCTGCGCTTCAAGACAAACTCGGTCGGTAACCCGACCGTCGATGGGTGGGGGGAGTAATCAGGGCGGTGGTATTTAACTGGAAACCAGCAAAACAGTTGATTTATTGTGCATACTGATGGCTGACGAACCCACGTGGACTGAACAAATGAGGGCAGCAAAGAGTGGAAAAGGGTGAATAATGATAAATCGCCAGACGAACAAGTAAACCCGTTGTTTGATGAGGCAACGCTGATTGCACAAGGCCACAAAGCAACAGAAACAAATTCAAAACGGTTGAGTTAGCAGAACTTGACAGAAACAAATCAACGATAGATAGGTGATATTTATGACGGAGAGTAATCTTCTGCGACCTAGAACGACCGGTGTTCTAAGAGTCGGGTCAAAGCTTGACAGTATAAAGGAATGTGGGGCAAGTTTGGCTTCCTCTTATTGCATTCCCAACGTCATTCCTAATGACGAATATCCTCAGTACAAGGTGGCCTCTGTTTGATGCGGAAAGCACACTAAATCATTACTGACAGAGAACGCTGTTCTGCGTACTTTCCGGAGAGGTAGACATTTTTCGGGGTATCCTTGTCGAGGGGTGTGTATGACTTATGACATCTTAAGCCACTCTGTGGGCCGGTGTCTTCTGGTTTTACTGCTCACCTAATGTAAGCAAACTGAAGGGGGGAATGGGCTGAAAACTTGAGAACCACTAACCTAAACCCACGAGAAGTGACATTACATTGTGTTTGACCGACAAGACCTTGCATA
The DNA here is from genome assembly GCA_004794785.1 of Opisthorchis felineus. NCBI lineage: Eukaryota > Metazoa > Platyhelminthes > Trematoda > Opisthorchiida > Opisthorchiidae > Opisthorchis > Opisthorchis felineus. The sequence continues at coordinate 37,730 of SJOL01005358.1, forward strand.
AGGCAACCGCCAACTGTGAGAATATTTTCGGATACACACCGAGAAACGAGGGAAAAAAAAGAATAAGGTCAATCAGAACGGCTACCCAGTGCGCTTTGTACAAAGAATCGCATGGCTAGTAACATTGTCACCAGAAAGCAGTCAGTTAAGAATAAATCTGATATTCTCTCATTCAAACATAACTCCCTAGTAAGGCTGATACCAGGGAGCCCCGAACAGGTGCCGAAGTGACCCGCTGAACAGCAAGTTTACCAGTAAAGTTACAACCAAAGCGTCTTCTGGTGTGATCCACAACTAGGTTGTGTGTATTCATTCGAATGATCATCAAAGGCATCATATGCTAACCGTACAACGAAAAACTGTGAGCACTGCCAGGTTTCGCCGACGTTGGGAATTCATAAGCTCATAACTCGATCAGGGCTTTTGATCATCTTTAATTACACTGTCTTGCTACCGAAACTTTTCACGTAACGTAAGGTGCCACAGTTAGCCAATCAAAGTTTACACGAATTCGACTGCCTGCTGTTTCCGAAGCGACATTTATTCGGCTGCGCGAAGCTACCGATTCGTACAGAAACTAGAGCAAACACGAACCGGCCCCGATTATGCAATGGTTGACAACGATTTTTGCGTTTGTTAACCTGAGCTTGATGGTGATTGCGCAACCGACTGCCAAAAGCTGTACTTTTTCTCTACTTGGTAACCTCCACCCACCACTGCAATGTTCTACACATTTCACCTTAAGGGACATTTTTGAACGACCATGGATTTATCGTTGAAAGTCAACTATGGACATTTCACTGAAACGGATAAGGATGAGGCCGGAAAACCCCTCAGAGGCACACCAGAATGCTAAGTCTGTTTCACCTAATATCTGAACACGCGAACACGTTCAGGTTGGTCACGCACCGGTATAATAACATGTTTCGACAACAAATCATGCAGACGAACAACTGAGAGAACCAGTGAGAGTGAACGCTTCGGACAGTCACATCAGAGATTGTTTCCATGGTCGGTCATTAGCTGGGCCGAAATAAGGCATCACTGTTTGCGTGCATACAATTTACGTGTGCGAACAGGAACTATCCTGCGAGATTCTGTCTCAGACATATTATACTTTGTCGTGAGGAGAGCAGCAGAGAGAACGCAGCTAATTCTAAACATAACACATTCCCCTAATTATGCCAGCCAGGTGTTTGGTACTCAAACTGTAGCAGTCTTAATTATCGCTCATCTGTAACACTTTCGGTGCACAGCTGTCATGTGCCTTGAAGGAAACACCAGAGTCCTTAATGGCACGCATGAAAAAATTTTAGGAACAATTTGTGCGTCTATTCTTTTAGGATTGTGAAAAATGTTGGAACTACCCCTGCTTCATCGAGAAACAACACTCGAGTTGTGTCGTATGGGCTGCGTCGAGTCGATAGCTAGCACCACCACTGGGCGCCGGATATAAACTAGCCCGTAAGCTTGATAAAGAAATGCACTTGCAATCCATGATTCAGACCGTGGTCATGCGTGAATTTGTTGCGATCGCATTAGCCCTCATTGACTGCATGGGTCTTTCACTTTTTTGGTGCGAGGCAAAATTCCGATCACTGACTGTCGAAAACGGTCACGTGTGCAATTGCAATTCTGCTTGAACAACGTACTGCCCTCTTTTAAGAGGGCAATTTTAGTCGTTTATATACAGGGTGTTGTGAGCAAATATAGAGTTACACTGCAAGTATCAAACAATAAGGCGTGTTTTTAATGGAGATTTCGTCCTGCCAGTGAGACCAATCTATGCTGAAAAGTGGAGAAGCGCTGTTTCGGAATCACTACCACGAAATTCCAGGACGTGTCAAATCCGCCACATCCTGACTAATAGTTGACCACGAGCGGTTGACGACCAGTGTGATTAGTTCGCGCTTAGACAATATACAGCGCCACTCATTCACCACATGTTGACAGACTCTTCAAGTGGAGGTTCCGTTTATCGAGTTAATCACACTGTTGGTCAGCCGCCGAACGGTTGAATGTCCAAACTATTAGCTTGGAGGTCAGGGGTTCGAGACTACCTGGAGTTTCGCGTTGTGTGCACTGCTGACAATTCCAAGCAGGGATGAAACAGCTATACAGTGCTTCTCACCGTTTCACCATAGAGTGGCTTCACTCACAGGACAAAATCCCAACAAATTTTGTGACACAGTGACCACAAAGCCAAACTTGCAACAGATGCACGTGCTGACGTGTTTTGTTGTCACTATGTTACTAAGATGATTTAATAAAACACTATGGTGGAAAAACAACAACGACAACAACACTATTCCCACCCGAAGTTGGTAGCTAGTTCTCAAGCCTATCCAAACATGGGTGACACTTCGGAACAGTTTGACCCTCTCTGTCCAGTACTACGTAAACGCGAGGAAATCCCACACGACTACTTCAGATTAACTGTTACAGTGGTCGGAACTGGTCGCAGCTAGTCGCAGCTAGTCGCAGCTAGTCGGCATGCTGCTGCGCTTAAAGACTACAGGGAAAAGAGAAACTTTGTATACCTGTTGCAAATTTGTGATAGAGAGTATGTACGGTGGGAGTAATATGTACGGAAGTAATCTGTTTACTAGGGCATCCGCAACGCAATAGGATCCATCGATGCGTAAATGTTTGTTGAGGCAATGAACAAGGCCGTAGTGACAGAAGGAAGCATCGTCATTCATCACTTGGCCAGTCACTGTGTAAGCGGAGGATTGAGAGAAACAGAGAGAGAAAACAACCGTCCAGATGTAATGACCTTTCGGCGTCTAGGCGCTGTGCAATCCGATAGAAGCACGAGGGGTAAGCTACTGTCAGGCAGTTCAGAGTTATACAAGAGCGGCCGAAATGCGGTGGTTGGGGTCGAACCATGGACTTTCCGGTCAGTAAGTTTAAGCCTTAATCACTAAGCTATTTGGAGGGAAATGAAACTCGTAAAGAGATATTTGCTTTTCTTAGAGCATTCTATTTTAAAGAAAACAAGTTGCTCGTTGATAGAAGACACGCCGAAGCAGCAATGTGTTACCAGATGTTATAGACGTTGTATGCTGACTAAGGAGAAAATGGAATAAAACCTGAGTCATTGGGGATGAAAACACTCAGTATGGTCGTAGTGTAGCTACATTCTGGCCCAAAAGCATATCCGTCAATAGGAAGTTCGCTTCGGTTGGAAAATTGTCAAACCTAGTGTCCAACTATCTACTGCATGCCGTGAACGCTGTGGCCGAGTGAGAGTTACGTCCTAACATGGGTAAAATGGACTGATCCAACCGAGGATGATCGATAGCAGTAACTGACAAGGTGGAATTCAATCTGTTAGCCGTGGCGAGCAACTAGTAGTTCGAATTCCTTGCAGCTAACGCAGAGAACACTGGATTATCTCCTCACCGGAAGGACCAAAGTTTGAGTCTCCAATTGCTACCTGAGTCCTGAATATCCTGGGCCTAGAATTGAGTGTAGAAAAGAGACAACTGCTGGGCGGTCAAGTGGGCCAGTGTGTCTATTGGGTTTCAAGCCTTAAATGGAGGCTAAATTAACCAAGGCCGTAAGGAAGCGTTCGCTAATAGGCATAACAGATTTGATGATATTCCTGTAAAATAATTTGCGCTTCAGTGCATTTCATGTGCGTTTGATACACTGTATGACGCACGATATACTGGTCAAAAAAGTACATTATCGTTATTATTATTATTTATACAGATGTAGCATCAGGAAGACCATTACGTCACTGGATAAAAATGGAACCTGGAGTAGGCAACAAACAACCCAATAATGCTTGGCACAACGATTAATCACGCTGAAAAAAGACAACGTTTGTGGTCATTAAGCTTGCATCCATTTCCACTGGTCCTCCGCTCAGCCTGGTATCCACCACAAGGTTTTCGCTTTCTCTTTAGCTGAAGCCTTACCCATCAATGGAGGAAGTCTGTGAGGTCAGAAGCGTGACGAGTTGCGCACGTCCTAACACGAGAATATTTCGGGAACTCCAAAGGACAAAACAAATCGGCTAATTCATTCCCCAGCAAAACGTACCAAAGGTGTGTTCGTCTGACGCACTAGGCAACTCCTATCTTAGTTTCCGGAGGACATCTACAGGGTTAAATTCGGAGAGGCACACAATAGGCGAGCAGTTCTGTTAGAGAAGTTTTCCTTTCGTTTTGATGCGGTTACAACGGTAAGACAGCATCGAAGAAGACGTTCTGAACGCTGAGTCCTTTCCCATTACAATTACATGTCATGCATCTCGAGGGAGCTTGAGATAGCCAGTAGCTTAGGGTATAAACTATGAACTCAAAATTGTTTTTGCTTGACTTTACTTCGCGATAGATGATGTCGCACAAGGTACACACACAAAATCATCGAATCTCGCTACCTGTATCTATTTTACCTAAACGTAAATGCTCGATATGCATGCGATCAAGCAGCCTAAACAGGCAGAGCGAACCCGAAGTTGGACTGTCAAGACAACTAGTCGATCTTCCCATACTACTTATAGAGGCCGAGAGATAGCTTTACACGGAGCTCTGTCCAATCATAATCTGGGCAGCGGACATTTGCTTCCCCCTTCCCAGAGTCCATCGTCGCAGTGGGTGCTGGAGTTAGAAACAGGGGACGGCGTAGTACTAAGTTCGCAATCCCAACAAATTAATTCACCTTATGACTGGGAGGCGACAACCAGGTTAGTAAGCAGGTAGTTTATTTGTCAAGTTCGACCAATCAAAACCAGTTGAATGGGTTTAAAATCTCCGTGGCGATACTTGGTATGGATGTCCTATCCGTACCGGTCGATTTAACCGGGGCTCCTGTTTGGTAATCGTTGCAGCTGTCAGTTGACCGAAACATCGTCAAGAAGAACCTGAACTGAATGAACCGAATCCATACGTGTCCTCAACTGGACAGTCTATAAGTCAAAGATGGGGGGTCATTATGGAGTCCAGTATACACGTGTCTCGCGTGCTAGCTCACTATGGTAATCTGCTAAAGACAGCTGATATGTGAAGTATGTGACGTTCTATACAATTTCACAAACAATTTCCAGATGCCGTGAGTCAAGCCGTTAGGTGCTGCCTGTGTTCCCTTCTACATGTGCTTCAACGGACTCGGCCCGCACCTCTAATGCATACAACATCCAACCGATAGAACCCACCGACGATCATAAACTTTGAAAGTGTGAAAGTTTTCGGAATTGTTGTTTACCGCTGCCACCTCATTGTTGTGGATAACTTTGCACCGTTCGAAACAGGATGTTGTTTTCCTCACCATTTTGTTCGTTTTATGACAGGAACAAGGTACATATTAAAATGTTTGCGTCTTGTTTTCCGAGAAGTTTCGTATGAATTAATTACGTGGTTCAATGACCATGCGACAGAGGGGATTCGCACACTGTTTTTTTCACTCTGTCATCCTGGAGTGCTAAGTGTCGAAATAGAAACCACTTTATGTTGCTTCGGTTGACACGGCAGACCAATAACACAGTTGTTCATGAATAACGACACCTTCCGTCGCTGTAGTGATATTTCCCTGTTGGGACAATGCGGTCACCTCTATCACAGAGACACTAAATATTGTTGTTTTCGTGGTCTACCGAATCTTCTTTTGCTGGTTGTTTTGAAGCGTCTGGGTTAGCTGCTCACCGCAACACCAAGCCGCAAACCGTTTTTTTGCTACAGAGGGCCCTCTTCAAACATACAGTGGAATAAAATTTTTTTCAGAATGCATCTACTATCAGAAACAAAACCTCTTTTCTAAAGGGTCACCAGTTCGGCAGCTTCCATTGGTGCGTCTAAATTGGCCGCCAAACGAAGATACTTGCAGTTTTCAAGCTGTACTGACTTCGAGGTGCTTTTACTTTAAATCGAGAGATAAACGACCAAGTTCAACTTCCTATCCATCTGTGACACCCTCAGTTACTAGTGCATCCGAGGAGTTAAGTTCGAATTTTTGAAATCAATCCAATGATCATTTATGGGAGAGTGCATCAACTGATAACGAGTTATTCATATCCCTTGTCTCCAGGATCCGAAACGTTTACCACTCATCAAGAGGTCACGGACGCTGAGTAAATGATGACCCACTCAACCCCGCACTGACGATGTCACCTCGATTGGTGATGAAACGTTTGCAATCCAACTGCCAAGCTCGGCGAACAGACCAACAACCAATGATTCTCTGTTGGCTAAGCTAGATCGTCCCTAGAGATTTTTCAACTTCATACGAAGAGTTTTACTCTCGGTCAGGCCAAATCCAATGATCTGGACAATCAGTCAGAAGTCAAATTCGTTCAACCTGAAACGTCCAAGCGGATTCACCATTCTACAAGGAACATGCCCATCTTCTTCACTGTGTTGTACCGTGTTTCGTCTATTAACATTCACTTGACGAGCGCCATTTTGCGTGTCCAGTGGGTGCCAAGACAGTGAACGTGAAAAAAGGCCACATTGCCGAGGTGAACCAATATGACTGAGAGGACCTACGTGCACGATTATTCTCGACACCGGTTTGTCGTTTGGGGCAATCACAAACCCTACATGTATCTACTCGCGTCCTTTTGCTGACATGGGCGCTTCTAATAAGAGCATGTAGACTATGGAAAGGCACAGAAGCCAACAGTGAGTAGGCCAATTTACTGATTACGTGCAATGGGAAAATTGTGTCAAACGTCGCAGCCAAAACAGTGTTTTTTTTGTTCAACTTGGTCAGACTCGTCCACTTGAAAAAAGTCACCTGCATGAGGTGTTTGCAGCTCTGTGGTGACAAATCTCAAAATACCGAGAGCCGAGTAAATCAACGTCACACACCATCGAATAAACTGACTTAATGCTACCTTAATTAAAGCAATAAGGAATTGCAACTTACCGAAGTCTTGGACGCTTTTCACATTCGGCGAAGAAAAGAGCTGGCCGAAAATGGCATGCAATGGCCCCCTTGTCATCTAAGTTGTTATCTTCAGGGCGAGAAAATGTCATCCGTGTATGTGTACCTACAACCGACCCTAACCGAGAGCAATTTATTCGGGCACTGCTGCGGACATGCTCGCCCAAGTGTGCCCAGCTATTTTTAGTCACATGGACCGGTCGTTGTCCGAAAACTCACAAAATGCCCACCCGTTCACTCGCTCCAAACAACCAGCTATTTCGTTTACCGATGGTGGCATTCGCTACCGGAATGATTGATGAGCATCCCTGTGGCGATCAGTATCGACAGCAGCGTACAGCTTACGACAGTTATGACAGAGTGAAAGATACTTTACAGGATGAGAATTGAGCAGGCAGAGCTTCCAGGAAAGAACCGATCGAATGAATGGTAGGCAACATGTGAAATTTCTGAACATAGACGGCGAGCCATATCAGATTGGGTTAAGCTATGAGAACGTGCCATGCCTCACCGTAATCCTCACATATAACAGATGACCAACGAAGAATGGACAAGCGGCTTCCAGCTTAAACTATCATCCTGTTCCTTGGTACGGTCTACCCAGCGCAGATGTTTCACAAATCTTTGTTGAAATTCTTTGCTTTGTCTCATCCATTACGGACACGGAAGTTCCATGAGGTTATTACGCAAATGGAGTAGGCGTTTGATTGTAATTGGTTGCAATCTGTGTGATTGTACAAGATTCAATCAGCGTCTATTGATTTCGGGGTCAAACTAATTCAAGGAAACTTTCTCTGTATTGGCGAACAATAACATAACCGAATTATTACAAAAAAAGGTATACAATATGTCCCTGGATTCAGAATGCATTGCGCGTGATATCAAACTGTGTATATTGTTACAAGAATCCGAGTGACAGCATTATTCACTAAGCCAAACAGACCGTTCTACCCTCCCTTAGCTCTTCTACTTGTAAAGTTTTTATGAGCAGAATGGAAATACACAATGCACCCGGCAACACACTTGCACGGAATTAAAAGGTAAAGAGCTTGGACAGAACAGGGAGGACGAGTGTGCGTCTTCAACCATTGGTGTTGGTACATCTGCGCACATCTGTGATCCATGCTTCGCGTTGGTAATGCTGACGCTTGTAGAATAGATCTTGATGAGAGATCCAAAGTCTTCGGTTCAGTCGTGTTACTCATGCCCAACGAAGATATACCTCGATGAGTCCTAAATGTCCTGAGGAGTTGGAAGTGAATAAAATCATTGTGTTTGCACGTTCTGGCACAGCAGGCTTCACTCTAGTGGCGCACGCCAGGGTAAGGGATCAAACACTGACCTAGCAAGCCAAGGTTCTTGTTTCCACCATTCAAATGCACGTTGTCTGTATCATGGTACCCTTAGGTCTCAGAGGTGACTGAGCCAACCACAACCACCGCACACACACACACACACACACACATCAGGGATCTAGTGCAAAACTAGAGTGAATAATAGTGGATGATCCACCCGGGTCATATCATTATGGCGTCAGGGTAAGTAAGCATCCGAACACAAGGTGGTCTAACTAAAATCGTTTGTAATGTCTTAGGTGAAGAAGCTGGAGCCTCAAATAGATCGGCCGACATGGAAGTCGGGACACACTTTGTATTTCCAGTTTTGAATAAGTCTAGTCATTGGAAATGAAAGCCACTGGATGGGTTACAGAAGCCTTGGAAAATAGAACAGAGCTGCGCGTCACAGCAGCTTCTTGATAATTATCACATGCCTTAGTAAACTTCTGGAAATCACACTCAGCTGGCCTTTTCGGAACATTGACCTGAAAATTACCCCAAGCAGTACAACAACTGAACAGTTTCCCGCAGAATATCAGCTCACGCGCACCTTCCTCAAAATCAGCTAAAGCACAAGCAACTGACTGATACTGGGATTAGGTTCTGCGGCTTGGCACAGTTGACTTTTTCAGATCTTCTAGCCAAGGAATCGAAATCGTTTTGAATGGGGCAGTTGAACTACACCAGTGGCCGGTTGCAAAACCCATGGACGCGTTTCGTTACAGCAACTGGTCGAAGAATGTGCTCTTCACCAAGTGCAGCAACGTGTCAAGGTCGTACCCAGCTAACCTACTAGGCCAAACAGTGTCCTGACAGCTCAATATGCTTCCATAAGTACAAGTTACGGGATCCACACCATCAGATCTAAGCAAAAGGATGAGGTAAAACTGAGTCCCTCTATTCAGACAACCGCTATGTTTGCAACCAATGAAGCTTCCGGCACCCGTGATTTTCACCCATAAAACTCATTTGGTTGCAGGTTCTTATGTAATAGCGACTGAATTTTTAGTCGGTAGGCCAACAGCCGTAGCGGACTGATCGCACTATTTGATACTTCAGGTCAACACGAACCGGTCACGTCACTTCACTTCACTTCAGCCAGTAACAGTTTCCGTCTAATCATTCCCTGCAGTTTTGCAGTTTTTGCGAGTCTGATGCCCTTCGAACTAACTTAGTTAACTTTGCCGCGGATTTTAATCAAACAGTAGTTCATCATGAGAGTTTCACAGTCAAAGTCCTTCAGCGGATACTTCCTGTTCTTAGAGGTCTTTTCATCATTGCACGTTATCCCATAGGTGATAGGCTTCTATGTTTGTTTGAATCATTCTTCCGCCGTCCAGAGAGCCAACTGCATATAGGAGGTTGCTAACAAAGAGTTAACTAATGTAATTTGGAAATGAATGAAAATCACATTGCCCTGAAGTTGAGACGATTTAGTTGAAAAGGATTTATATTGGTTTGTCATGCGGTCACGTTGTCCTCATATGCCGCTCGCGTACTTTCATCCTGTTGACAAAAAAACTGACAAACTGAACCAAAGAGATCGTTAACAGCAGTGCAGCAGCTGATTGACATACTGATTACGGAACCTACGACAGAAACACGCTGGGATAAAGGGAAAAGTGCACTGGAAACATGTGACCACGAATGTGAATGGGTTTGGCTGAAAACCTAGTCTATTGAAACAGCCCGGCAGCATCGAAAAGGAACGAAAACCGAGAAAGTGGAAAACCCGCCTCAAGTCAACTTATCCCGATACTGTCGCTTACTAGTGAGATAAGAGCAGATAGCATTTTCTGTGTCTACCTAGAACCATCAGATTAGATAGCGTGTTATGTTTCGGAGCCTGGTAAACATTACGGTTTGATCGAAATAAGGTAGGAAAAAATGACAAATTTCCGAAGGACCGGGTAAATTCACTAGGATGGAGAAGGCCAAAAAACGGTTGTTTGCATAAGAATATTGTGATGCCTATGCTTACATCCCCGTGGTATGCCCACACCGCGCAACTGAGTGCCCGCACAACGCAAACGTCCCCCCTGTTCATCCCCTACATCACAACTGGCCCTCCACCAGCCCATTCAGATAAAAAGTGCGAAAAATATATAAGTTCTCCGAATGGGAACTAGTTGAATTGAGAGGCACACATTTGTGCCATTCGGTCCTGAAGACCAAACCATCCCATCTGGCTCAGGTTTATGACCCATGTATAAAGACTTGGTAAAATGCAGTCGTTCCTGCGACGTAAACTACGATGGGCTCCCCCGTTGTAACAGGCTTGACTGATGTTCAAATGTCTGCAACGCACCTTCAAAGCCCAATGGACATGCAACAACAACGCTAGTATCCCATTCCAAAAACCAATGCGCAACTAGAGGGAATCCATGAAACTTGGGATACGTTGTACTGAACGCATGCTGGAGGAAGAACACAATTCGCCTAGGTACACTTGTCTATTCCGTTTATTTGACGAGGACCGTAGATCTTGACATTAGCTATAGTTTACCGGCCAATTGTCACGCAGAAACGGTTGATACGACATTCTGGTATCACGGAAGATGACTCCCATTTGGGAGGAAGGGGAACAACGTGATGAAAACAGATTTCTTTCAAATCTTGTCAAATCAGTCAACGCACTGGATCTGTGTATCGAACATGAGTCCGTTCACTCGAAATTGGGTGTTGGTTGTGTCAACAACATAGAGTGGAAGAAGGGCTATCCGGAGGGACATACGCAGATGAATCCGCGTGCGAAATGGTTTAAAATTTGGCTATTGTCATCCACGGAAGGCCGGCGTGGTTTGAGTAGGTGAATGGTTCTGAACGAAAGTCCGAGAGCGGAAGTGCCGACGAAGGCCCTATTCGGGATAAGGGGTATTCAACTGAAACAGTTATGGCCCACTGGTATCAATAGATGACGATGTTATCTAGGGTTTCCAACCAAACGAGCTCCAGCGTAAGACTTGCTCCAACAACCACCGAATACGGCATTCCCGTCTTACATATTGCGACACACCCTCTCAAGACAGAATCATCCGAACAGATTCGAAAACAATGTTCTCCGAGATTTCATTTCCCAGAAGGAAGTAAATGCATCTATCGCTGGGATGGTCCTCAAATGATAAAACGTAGTTTGACATCTCGATGAAATGAGACGTTTGAAACGTTTGGTTGAAGTACATGAAGGACCCGATCCGACGCACTCCGAAGACCGTAACTAAGAGCACCAAGTTTAGGGAACGAAAAACTGTGGCACACCTTCAGTGAAGTGGTCGACTAAGACGTAGAACTCCACAGTAGTTCAAAGGCCCATAAAAATGTATTAGCGCTTGAGCGGGACATGTGCAATTTTCTGGGGAATATCGCAGACCAACAACTGCAAATGATTGTTGATCGGCTACTAGTAGTTGTGTCTGTCCTATTTACTGATTTCTCCAAACAATGACCCAAACGACTGTTCTACCGCTATCAACTATGTGACAGGTGGGACCTTATTCTGCTGATTGGTTTGCAACAGCTCCATTTTTTTCGTGTGCGCACGCGTCTCCGGCAGTCAGAAACAAAGAAGTAGCGGATGTACGGTTTTTACTAGTCAATAATTACTTTCATTATGGTTTCCAGACATGGTCTAAGTAGGGTTCGCAACAACTTCGATAAAAGGTATAATTCCATTTGACAATAGATTGACTACTTCGCACTAAAATACCAACCCCTTGAAGAATTCGAGAAACTACGCAACTCTACAATGTGCCATCGGTGTAGATTGCATGTTGTGCGGGTTTTCTCTATTTCAGCCCGGACTTCATGTTTTAAGGATTGTTTCTGGCGTCTAATCTACTTCAATGGGAATCACATTCAGCAAGTGATGTGATTCCGTACTGAAAAACCCGGGAATCACTCAACAGCTGTCTTATCTTTGTTGGAAATTATCAAAAGTATCTCATGAATCCCAAGCGGGATTCGAACTCACAACCTTCCAGTTGGTGGTTGAACCCTGTACCATTCAGTCATGGGTAGTTGATTCGTAGCGACGAATGTGCATGGGGGCAATCACGCAATTCACACCACATAGTCATGTGTTATATAAATCTCCGAGTGAAGACTTCGCAGATGGGAAATGGAGGCGACTTGGTGCGGCGTCATCCTTATTAAGAAGATCGCTTGCAGTATGCCGAGTATGGGAAGGTTTTGAGATCTTCTGTCTAAATGTGAATTAATCGCAGTGTTGATAAGCCACTTACGGGCGGATGGTATGAAGCCCAGTCAGTGAAATGAAAGTGGTGGGTTAGAATCTCCTAGCCAAGATTAAGATGTTGTACAGCGATGAAAACCCGACTGAAATTTCAAAACCTCTTAGTACTACCGACAAACACCATAAGGTGCATGTTAGTGCTCGAAGAATACTCTTAGTTGTATACGAATTTGGTTTTGACAAAAGACTCAGCCGAATCGCTTGTTTATAATAGTCTCGTTATGAGTAGTGTTTTACGTCTAGGCGCATGTTAGTGGTCTGCTTAAAAAAACGAACCTGAGAACACTAGGAGGTGGGATACAAACTTGGCACTAAACCACAGTGTGGATGCAGTGGATCATGATACTGAATAATCCACTAGAAAGGTTTTTGACCTACCATGAGCTTATATCGCGTCGCGACGGACACTTCAGCTACTGTCAGGAAAAAAACTGCCTTGAATAATCTGAGGATTCATTTGACGTTGGTTTTAATGCTCTCTGATGCGACTTGAAAAGCGAGGTGGTAGTACCACGTGGAAACCAACTGAAACACTCCAGAAAAATCAGTTTAGACCCTCAAACCCATTATCTCCTCAGAATCTCAAAAATTCTAGCTCCCCTTCTCGTAGTCGCAAAAGCATGAACGGATAAAAAGAAAATAAGGCAAATTTCAAAAATGCTTATAGACTCCAAAACGTCTGTAGAAAAGAAACGAAAGGAAACATCGTTGGTGCTTGGTGGGACCTATGACCGTTCAGTGTTTTTCCGGCAGTTTTACTAGGCGTGGTGTCTAAGTTCATGGTGGAAACTGAAGCTCGTTATTATTTCAAACATCTAGCGAGGAAACTACTCAAGCAACTGCCCACTCAAGTCAAGGGTTAATTATGAAATTCACTGGTTTTTCGCGCTCTAAATTCACTAGGCAGTCCATTTTTGTTTGAAAAAAATGTCTTGGAGTGAGGCAATTAGCAACATGTGTTTTACACAGCTCCCACAAATTTCTGCGTCATACAGACAGTGCTAAAATCAAGCCTGAAACACATGCCAAAACGGGTTATTAGTGACTTTAATTAGGCATGACCGCACTCAGGTGTGCTGCATGCACCTGGCATCGGAAGAATCTCGCTCCGGTTGAACAGTTTATAAACAATTCAACGTAAGCAATTCTTGGAAAATCAGTCAATCGTACAACCGTACAAGCGTCGGCACCTGGAGATGCAATTCTGGTCCATCGGTGCTACTATGCGCCTATAATGAAACACCTGTGTTCTACAATGAGTAGAGGAGTTTCAAGGAACTATCACGAATTGCGAGATCGGAGGCATATCATATATTTTTTATTGTCTCCCACGTAAAGACAATGGGAAGACATCCAACTGAATGACGTTATCCAAAGTGAGGATCAGCTGGCCCCCTTCAGAATGATCGTAAATCAAACAATTGGATGTCACCCACATGCCAAGCAAAGCAAAATTCTGTGATAGAAACGATATTTCACAAGGCTTTGAATCACCACCATCGTGCAACTGTAGTGCCAAAATGAGGCTGATGCACACTGAAAAGTTACTGTCTAAACTGTGGAGTTTATCCATCAGTTGGGTACAAAAATTGATCAGCACTAAAATTCACTATAACGTCATCTTAACGTTTGCTTCTCATGGAAATAAACAGGAGTAACGTTACAACAGCGGTGCAGTGTGCCAGAGCGGAAATCTATCAGTACGCAGAGTCGTGAGGAATTAACTCGGGCTAAACGAGAAGCTCGAGATAGCTCAGTGGTTGGTTGGCGAACCGAAAAGTACGTGGTTCCGTCATTTCGACTACTCCTGTCTAAGCTTGGGCAACCTGGAAGTAGTTCAGCCCCCGTCCCTCCTTTGGGGTGCATGACGGCTCGGCACCGAAAGGCTATTACACCTGAACGTCTATTATCAATTTATTTTAAACAAAAAGTTGAACGATGAAACGTTACCACCCGGGGTGAACTAAATCGTTTACCATAAGCTGAGGCAAGTACAGTCCAACAGCTTTAAAGACAGGTGACTTAAAGTTGGGAGCAACTCACTCGACATCTCTCTCTCTCTCTAAACCTACGGAACATTTTTATCGCGTGACCAATAGTGACAATAAAACTGCTGGAACGATCCGACAAAAATCTTTAAGTGTTGTGACAGAAAATTCGGGACAGTCAGACATCATGTTGAGCTGTTCTTAGGCATGTCCTCAACCCAACGTCGAGTTAGCTTTATATTTCGATGAAAATGTGGGACGTTCTAATATGAAAAATGATTTCTTCCACATTCGTGCCTCGATACATTTCACAAAGTCAAACGATACTGTTCTTGTGTATTTTATTCTCCAGACACACACATCTGCCATTGTTTTCCCTTTGGACGCGAAACAAAAGGGCATTCCACAGCATCGTGGACTATTGTGCTCGATCATGTGATCCAACGACGGATAAAGAGAGATGAGCAGCTCATGCTGTCGTCTGAAGCAGAGTACCACCCCCCGAATAATTTGTGGTGGTTCGTCAACCCCAAACTACCCGGGGAAGAATGTCGTGTTCTTATTCAAACAACAAGGGACATGAGTCCGGGTGCTGTCTAATGAGTATCAACCATCAACAGCATTGTGAAGCTGTATTTTGCGAATTGCTTAGTTTGTGCTGAATTCCAGGACATTCAGTCTTCTTCCCGTTCCCATTTCAATGCACGACAGTAAGTAAAAGTTAGATGGGTAGAAGCGGGTCAGAGCGAATCAGTAATAATCTAATGAATTAGCGCGAGTGAAAGGCACCCGATGCGAGTGTTTGTCGCCATCAGCACCGAACTTGACAGTAGAGAACGGATATTATCAAAATGACATCTGGTATTAAGGGCAGCCGTCGTTACGGTGTTTCATCGCTTCAGCTGAAAGGAACTCGTGACCCTCTTCAAGGCTCCCCCTCTCATGGGTTTCATTTGTGACTTGCTCTAAAAGTCCGTGATTTCAACCGCGTCTAACCGACACAAGCAGCGAAAATAATGTAAAGAAAGGGAGCAATCTCAAATTACTGGGCTAATTGAGCTAACGTCTACGATTTGTTCGGTTGGGGTCTGACAAAAACGTCGCCTTAACTGCCTCTATCAGTCGGATTTTCTGGAGCTGATGTTGTATAGTGGACGAAAAAAACATTCCTCATCACGGAGGATGAGGAAGTTGACATCAAACACAATATCCTGTCGATTTCCCAAAAGATGTCAACTAGGTGGAAGAAATTCGGGTAGCAATGACGGGCAAGGGTATCTGGAACAAAGGATACATGTGACCAACATATTTTAAAATGCAACCATGTATATCTCGGGATGACCAAGTTGTACTATTTCCGCGCACGTGAGTAACTTATGGCAACCTAAAGATAAGCTGCTGAGTTCTAAAAATAACCTCTGTATGTTCGACTGCACGGCACAAAGGGGTTATCAGTAAAGTAACCAGAAATCAACAGGCACGGCAAGAGTGAAAAGGGAAGGTGTAAGGGACTTCCACACTCAGTCTTGTCAGTTAGTGTCAATTAGATGAGGTCAAAATAAAAACAGTGTACGAACAGCCAGGACTTCTAGAAGGAATTGAGGTGCCACTGGGATTATACTGGGTGTGCTGTGCTTCCCAATACCTCAGTATGGTTGGGGTGGGCGTTGGAGAATCGAATTGGTTAAACACGACCGGACCTTCTCGAAATAATTTGAGAAAACCAGCTACCTAGGTAGCATCGTCTGGTAAGATGTTCTTCAATGTTTTATTGTTGCAGAAGTGTTTCTATCGATGTGAGAGACGGAACCGTGTGCCTGCAACTTCCACCGGATCCGCTGCCGACCATTGGTTGTTCTTCTAGAGATGTTGGCTAAACCCCGAAGCCAAATGTCAGCCATCGGGGAGACAAGTTCCGAACTAACATGAAGGGTCGCATAAGTAGGGAGCAGCTTCTCTGGCGACGATACAACCAAAGCCACTTTTTTAGAAGAACGAGTCCACTGTGTATTGATTAGATTAGTACTTTCCTATTGGCGCGAATGATAGCCACAACTGGATGATTGTCCACTTTTGACTATCGCTGTTTATGGAGCATTTCGCGCAATTTTTACGGCGTGTAAGCAATTCAGGACCTGAATCAGCCAGGCCAAAGCTGACATACGGAGTTCGTTGCTGAAACCATTTGAATGGGTGTCCTCTAATTACTGTTCATTAGTAGTAGTAATTCAGGGTAACGCATTCGTAACGAAATCATGGTTGTTAATACCTACCGACGAAGGTAAACGCGAGAGGTTAACTGCACCGCCTGAAGACGAAAACACGTCTGTACTGATGCCAGTGTGCACTGAGCAAACCCACGGCATCCGGAGAGTCAAGCAGTCAAGTCAAGTGGCCCGCAACTGCCACAGCTGGTGCGAATTCCCCGTGTTATGCTTGGCATTCGAGGACAACATCAACAACAACAAAATGAATGAACGCAACGAAGACAGACTCACAGTTTCCAGTGGTTTCTCCTCCTCCGCTCTACCCGATGGCTCGGTGTTGTTTGTCGAATGGGCTGAAGCGTTGGCAGGCGATGTAATATCCGATGACACGGTTGTTATGAGAGAAACACGCTCGGTTGAACTACAGATTGTGGAGGATTGAGCCTTGGATGAGAAAGGTGCACAACGGAGCCGTGGCAATAGATTGGATGACTTAGCAGGTGGCAGACACGTTGAAGGCGATAGGGTACTTTTCTGCTGTGGAGTGGTTCGCCAACCGCTCAGGCAAAACAGTCGACTTGCTACGTGGATTAGGTTGAGAGGACACTGACGAAGTCCACCCTTGTCATCCGAATGGTGTCCAAAGTGACCCGTGTGACCTGTGTGGGAAAACGATTGGAAAAAAAACGCAAGGTGAGGTCTAAAATTGGTGCAAAAAGAAACCGAGTTGAACGGCGGGTGCATAATCCAGGGGGCTGGTGGCAGTTTGTTTGTTTGTCCGAAATTTCAGTCTTTCCCAATTCCGAGATAAATAAGCATGGCCTATTGTCTTTTCAAAAAACCAAGTTGTGCGAAAAAAGAAACACCCGAAACTCTCGAAATACCAGTCCGCAGTTTGCTGAATCCGAGCATCCCGTAATACTATTAAACACTGATTGCTTCACTCTCTAAGGGATAACATTTCAACGGGATTGGGAAAGATGAAACAACTTCACCTAAACATTTAATAGCTGAGAAGTGCACAACGCATCTGCAAACAATATCGTATCGAAGAACAAAACAAAGTTGATAGGGACGTTTGTAAACTCTGTTCATCTGTTAAATGCAACAGCTAGGCATCTGGTCGATTTGGAAAAAACAAGGCGATAATAAGAAAATAATCCATTTCACACTTACCAGCTAATCACAAGAACCGTTTCAGCAAGTTGTAGGCTGCACCGTCACGGTCAGTTGGAAAAGGGGTGGACGCGATGCAAACATACTGAACAACTCATTTGCAAACAAATTTGGTTTTGCGAGAGACGCATCTGGAACCCAGCTGAATCTCTCGTGGGCTGTCGAGGAATTTTCAGCAACCCTATGAGTAGTGCATTACGTATATACTGAACGTTTATTCGAGGAGTGACTGACGACAGATAAAGGGAGGGTTAGATGAACGAGCCACAATCTCAACATCAAATGCTGAACCTTTCGAAGATGACATCTCAACGAACTTTTGCAATCCGGTGAACAAGTCACACTCCGAAAAACACGGTTAACCTCTGCTCTGTACAAAAGCATAAACCAACAGGGTTGACAACAATGTACAAAGTTCATTTACTGTGTTGGCTTTGTAAGCCGTGATAGCCGAGATTCCGGACTCCACCGCGCATCCACACAAACGTTGGATTGGGAATCCGACACATGTTGATCCTACCTAGAGGACAGCACTACCTCTAAACAAGCTATTGTCATGGAAACAGGGGAATGAACCAGCTGATAGAAGATTGTTTTCACATTAAGAGTCACCAGGCACGACAGTTGGCGTATGACCGGGAGATGCTATTATTCGAAGTGAAGCAAACTCCACGAACTATTGGTTGTTGATCAGCTGGCTGTCGAGCTGTTAGCCGAGCTTAGCAATTGAATTGCAAACGTTTCGTCCCCAGACGAGGAGACACCATCAGTGCGCAGTGATCAACAGTCAATAAACTCACCCGAGCTACCAGTATTTCGACACATTACCAAACTCTACGAACACACTATCGTGGGACATTAAAGTGAGCTGCGGTGTACCTCCTGGCAGCTTACGTCGTTTTTGTGTTACTGCAGGCGGAATACGGAATGCCACGCAGAGGTAGGAAGGCTCGTTAATTCAGGCATAATTCTCCCTCTCTAGATGAATCATACAGTAGCTTAGACGAGATTGCTTGTGGTTGGTGTTTTGCAGAAGGGATCATTTCTTGTCCTCTAAGGGGGGGCCAAATGGCAAACAATGGTTCTACAAAGAATTTGGGGAACTACAAACATCCCAAAATGTCCACGTTATTCTTTAATCTTGCGGTTATGGTTATCCATTTGGGCGCTTCATTGAAATGCCGACGATTAGGTAACACCTAGTGGAAGTTGTCCGTAACTGGAATTACGTCCCACTGGTCTTATGTGAAAGAACCATAGATTAATAATAGCAAGCAAAATTCTACGGGCGTTTCAGATAATACCCTGAACTAGAGTGTAAAGTTAGCCAGGTGGACGACACAAGTCTCGACACACAACAGAAGTCAGTTAACGCAGGATAACCTGATTCATCTTTTAGGATGAAGGTCAGTGAGTAGAGAGTTCTTCCAGCTATTACAGCACTGCGCATACCGTGATCACGAAGCGATCTGAAACTTGCCCTGGAAAAAGCGCTATTACTCTTAGACCGGCTAGAATTTCGAAATTCTGAGCTTGGATTCTACCATCCAAGTGAGGTCAACCGACTTTGAGAAGAGATAAAACAATGTCTTATGTGTTTCAGTCCTCTTGAGAACCAATAAAGGCGGGCATTTCACAAAACACTGCGAAGTTTCGAACCCACAACCTGCTATCCATCTACAAGTGGTTGACCAGTGGTGTCACTAAACTAGCTATTATTCTAGAATTCTACAGCATAAAAGTACAATACTATCCAGAAAATCCAATGCAAACGATCAATTGTCATTGCGGACTTTTGCTCCACCTCGCATATTATGGATTAGTTTTTGCTGATGCCAACGTTCTACCCTGGACGATAATTTGAACGTTGCTTGTAAAAATGTGATCAAATAGAGTAACACAACCCTCTACCAACTCACAGCAGCTCAGTTGCCCAACATGGCCCGTTTGCTGGACATTTTCGGCTGAGCTAACAAACTGTATTGATTGCCTGAATTAGCCTGGATGTCATCCAAAGTCTAACAAAAATAAACAAACCTTTTTGGGAAACGCAAATGAGATTCTGATGATGATCACGACTGATATCAGCATAGATTGTAGATTCCTAGGGCTAATTTTTTACCGCAGTGAAGCATCAGTGTCAACACTGATGTTGCTGTCTTTGATGATGATGATGATGATGATGATAGGGCTAATTTGAGTGACTGGTAAAGAGTGGAAAGGGGTAAGGTCAATATTGAAACGAGAAGTTCAAGCAAAGCGAAATGACGAACGACGGCCAATTCCGTATTTTCGTGCGTTACGAACGAGTACATGGGGAAACCAACCGATTGTGTTTCCACGCTTGCCACTCGTGCAGCTTAACCGATGGTTGCCAATTTCACAAGTTCCCGACCAGATGTGGCTAGGGGAAGTTAACACATGTACGCGTGTTTACTTAAAACACCCGCAAGGCTGGAAAGTATGTGGAAAGGGGAATGATGGTGGTCGGATCATTCCTACGAAAATGATACGCCAACAAGTCGTTTGGAGCGTGATTTTTCTCGATAACTCCGACAGCCCGCCCTCAACACTCCAGCCATTGATAATCCTGCTGTAAGATGAAGTTCCAGGTGACTTGGGAGCATGTTATACTGACCGAATTTCTTAGTTCTCGATAAGAAAAAGGGAAGCTTATCCGATCATAGTCTACACCATCTAAACAATAACCCTTGATCCGAGCCTATTTTGATGGACCTATGTTTGAAAGTGATAGCGGCGGTGATGAGCAACCAACTTGGTCCTCTGTCTATTGGAAAGTGGTCGCCTTATGAGGACAGAAAAGTGCGTGCCGATTCGACCGCTTCGAACCCACTAAAACCTCAAGGGAGACGCCTCACAAACGAGGCGATGGAGAGCCCACAAGACCATTACCTGGCAATCCCAACCTACCATGTGATCCAGACTGAAGACACAGTAACTGTTTGGCAGCCCAAAGTCCACTTTTGGTGCATCCATACAGTTGCATATTTGTTCCCTAGGGGTACTATTCATCACAAGGTGATGAACAAATAAGCATCTTCCTCAAGGTTTATAAACAGTTTTCGCATAGGACGCCTGAAACATGAAAGTTTCCACCCTAAAAAGGAATCCGGAGCCTGGCTGCGGCCCAGAATCATCTGAGATACTAAACTTAGGGGCAGAAATCCAGGACAGGTCAAACGCTTCACTCCGAAAGTTGCAAAAGAACCTCCCCGACATTGTCCAACGTTGGCCTATTCCATTCCATTCGGGAATATCGAACAGCTAAGGACAATTTCATTCATGCGCCGACCACTGAAGAACTACCAAGATCACTAAAATCAGCCATTTTTGTTTCAGCTCGAAAGATTACGGTGCTTCGCAAAAGTGAACGTTCCGCCCACTTGGAGCAATTTCTGCGATTCGCTAGGTTCTAAATTGAAGTTGTGACAGACATGGAAGAGAGCAAGCTGTACAGAAATCCTTCTTCGAAGATGAGACACCAAGGGAAAAGAGGGCTAGTTCGATGTTCCCTAGGTTAGACTGAGTTAGAGATAGTAGTGTACTTTTCATCTGATCGAAGTATGTTCATCATGCAGTCATAGTCACATACATGATGATCTAAGGCATATTCATCATCGACAAGTTACGCCAGCTGCACTGACTTTGGCGTCATTGCAATTGAGTATATAAAGTGCCGTAATAGGTGACGAGGTCCTTTAAAGTACACGCAAGCCCCTCCCCCCCACTCGAAAAAACATAGACTTGGTCAGTTTCAACCTTACAGACGAGTTGGGAGGTTCCGTGCTGTTTGAGTTTTGGGTGGAAAGGACGAACGATACAACAATCGATATTCATAGTTGAATCTCTTGATCTGAGGGCTTACCAAGTGAGATTAATATGGAACACATTGATCAGCTTCAGTGAGTTTTTGTATTCAACCCCTTGGCATCTTGCCAAGGCAACACAAGTATTTTATCATATTCATGGAGACGCCTATCTTCAGGAAGGAAATGTTACTACGGATTCTCCAGGTGAGTAGTCTCTCTCCGAAGAAATTAATGTGACACCAGCGCGGCTCCCGTATTATCTAGTTAACACACAAACACAACTGGATCAAGTGCCATCCCTAAAAAAACATCCAACTTTGGGACGTTGACTGTTACAACCCAACTACTGCTGTAACGGTGGATACTACTGATGAGGCATGCGAGTAGTATGTGGTTTTCTCGTAACTCCGCCTTGATCTTATGGAAGGTGGGATTTATTACGGAATTTGTGGAACTACTTTGCAGCATTTGCTTACAATCGCGTGATGGTCAATGAATATCCAGGAGAGTTCAAGAAGACGCGTTCAAGAAAAAGATGGATATTCAGTTTTCTAAAAACAACGTGCATATGAGTTTGAATTTCCTGTTCAATAGTCTGTAACCGTTTAGTTGGTGTTTTCTAATAAACAACTCCGCGGCAGAAGGATTTCCTCCTTAGACTACAACTTCATCTCTTATCGCGTCGAATGGGATGGGTCCTGGGAGAACCGTATGATGTGTTCTTCCTACAAACACTAATGAAGCGGTGGTACCGGGGATAGTAGTGAGGTCAGACATATTCTGCTTAAGTCACATGATACAGGTGATATCCTGAATATCGTGTTCAATGGAACATGAGATGGTCATTGTGTGGCACATTCGGTTGGAAAATATCACAAACGAGAGACTCAGTTGAGATTCAGTTGAGTCTCGCGTTGATACCAACTTAAGTTGCAAATAAGACCAGATATTATTTAAGAATAGGATGTCTGAAAAGTGGGCAGGAAGTTTCCATTACAGGAAGGGTTTTTTGTGGGGGGGGGTGGAAGACAAAGCTCGGGTGCCCGTGAGTAGAACGCGTTTCGGAAAAAAGGACGGTTTCATTTAGTCTGAAATGGATTCACTTCTGATAGCAACTATGGCACGTGTTTTTTCCAGTCGTAATTGGTTCAACCATTAGGTCCATAGTAAACAGAATAGGGCTCCCAATCGCGTCATGCAAGCTGAGAATGACGTCAAGTGCGTGAGCTGAGCTGAATTCCCAAAAACCACCCATCTGTACCGCGAGTATCCGACCGGTAGCTGCACGTCAGCCGAAATCTCGTGATTCGTTACCGTGCACAGTTTCCCTTCAAAACACAGACCTCCCGCTAAGCCTTGACCGAATTGTATATTTCTAGGGCCGCCAGTTTTCACCAGAATCCACAACTACTTCCGTTAAATCACCGACAAGAATAAGGGGTTTGGCTCAGCCTGTTTATCCCAGAGTTTTTAGCTGTTTTGGATTGGCCCCAAAATAGATAGACCGTATTCTTTCGGAGTAGAACAAGTGCCTACGCACTCGATGCTAGCTGGGAACATGAGCGTATAATGTCATTATCCCCACCCTTCGTCCTAGACAGTTGCATGTGACGATAGCGTGACATCACACTTAGTTATACACGTCCTCATAACCTAACCGACGTGAGCTGGATTCGGTTAAAACAAGCTAGTCTGAAAAATCATTATGTGCTCCGTGTTTGCCTAACTTGTGTAGTCTCACAAACATCCTTGACGAGTTGAACAAAAACCTCGCTCCTCTGTTGTCCTCAGTTCTACTCAATCAAAACACAACCGTCATTGAGTAGCCCAAAAGCTGTAGGCAGAGTGCAGCACGTATTCACTGCCATCTTCACAGTGACAGAGACGAAATATCAGTTGCCAGCAAGGTGACGATTCTCAGTTCGGAAATAGAGACCAATCTGCTTGCTACACGGGGTCTGTGGGTCAGCAAAGTCGTAGCATGGGGGCACATAGTACCAACCATATCCACCACTTTGTTGATCTTGGATGGATAAGACCAACTGCCAACTACAAGCAAGGTACAAACAGGCCGATGGATTTTGCCATGGCAGTGTGGTAAGTTGAACCGTTAGAACTTTACTAACGATACAGATTGGAGTCCTGTAGTTTGATCACACGGCTTCGCAGGTTATGAGTGAATCAGTCTGCATGGTACAGCAACCACCATCGGAACCGGTCGGGAGGGAGGGCTGGGCGCAGTAGACGAGAACTCTGGTAATTCTGTAAACCTCCAAGTCATTCTTCAAAGTCTGCTGATGTGGATACAAGCTCGTCCAAACTGATGGAATTCGGTGGGACCAGCCAAAAGCGATCACTGCGAGGGGAGTTTGACCGCATTTGAGTCGCGGGTCTTTTTAAATTTTCATCTCTCCTATCATTTTACCTCATTTCGTTTCAAGTTAGTATCGTGCCGAACAATGGTGTGGTATCAATCGAACTACTTTCTGGAAGCCATTGTCATGGTGTGAATAACTAACCAACTACACTACACTACCCAGCTGAATCTCTCGTTTTCAGCAACCTTATGAGTAGCACATTGCGTAAAATTACACTACACTACCTTTTTGTATAATCGGTGTGATAATATGGGCGGAGGGTTTTGGTGAAAAGCGCAGTTAACGCCAACTCCAAAAAAACGTGGCACGCACGCCATGTTGGTTGGACTGGACTTCCTGTTCGGTATAGGATTGGGGGAATTCAATAAAATGTGAAAGAAAGCGAAAATGGTGCGGAATGTCAGCAGCTGAAAGAAGCTTACCAGTTTCGGGACACAGTACACAAAACGATCGACTCGTCACCGGTCGGCCACTACCACCAGAGTCTGCCGCCAGGGTTTTTCGAGGAGGCAAACGGTTGGCGACCGCCTCTACGAAGAACCGAGTCACTGAGTCACCCATTGCCGGAAAGAATAGGACAAGAGTTCGAAGAACCTGTGTGGTAAGTGGGAAAGACAGAACCGTTAAACCAAAGTTGGCTTTCAAAAGGCAAGACCATCTGCGGAAGACAATACGCATGCCGAGATCAGGACATGGATGATATCTGACGTTCGAAAGCTTTTTCGATACCGCTCACTTATTACAGTCAGTCCTGGTGCCAGTGCCTTGGCTATCTGATACGGTTTTTCATTAAGCAAAACTACACATCTAGAGTATCCGAGTTAGGAGTTGAAGGTGGACCTCAAGCCCCTAAACTTGACCACGGGCATTGTTTGATCAAGAAAAAAGAAAGCCCCGGAGACACGAGCATACGTCAAACTTGATTGAACAGAACAGAACAGAACAGAACATCCACCATACATATGGAAATGTGTGCACGGGACAGCTTCGCAGGTTGGTGTAAAAAACACCAGGAAAAACTACTCTCTGTGACATCGACAGAAAGAAATGAGGGGAGATTAGCCATAAAAATAGATTATTGGGGTGAGACAGAAGCTGTCTAAAATGACCATCTGAGATAGTAGAAACAGTAACGGAGACCGCAGGTGAACAGCCAAAGAGGGATGATAAGGCATGGAAAATCCGCCATAGAAGAATGACAAACGGAAATGCTGCCTACACTTGGTGGATTGTCGGACAACCTTGCCGGCATACGCCACCACTAGGTTCCCTCGCCAACTATTACCAAATTAAAGTCTTCCCGAAAAATCGCTGTCCTAATGAAGAGATCAGTTCCAAAAATGAAGGGAAACGAGAAAAACCCATTAGTGAATAAGTGGGTTCAGAAGCTAACCTATCAGGATGGATCGACCCAAAAACAGCAACATACCACCATACTAAAAGCGTCCACAGTCGTCGGCAAAAAAGTAATCAAGAGGTTTCAACGTTGGCCCACGAAGTCTACCGATTTTGTCCGGAGGCGAAGTCTGAGCTATCAGTGTCTCGGTTCTGCTCTGGTCAGGTCTTCATAAGCAACGTCGGAAGCAGAATTTACACTTCAAATAACTGAAGATAAAACCTATGCAGCACAGGTCTAATTTGAGTTCTGGATGCAGGCTATCTGCGCTTTTTTTCCGATCAACTACCGCGATTGGTTTGAAACAGTGGCTGCCGAAAACCTACAGGTGATGCGTATCTCCGCAGTGATATCGCGTATTCAGAGTATATGGGAGGGACCTTTAATAAGACAAAAATTAGATACCATATTAGATGGCGTGGTTACTACTTTACCCTCTATTCCAAGGGTTATTGTATTAACAGAAGACTTCCGAACGGGTGAACTCACACATGGCCTCAGGCTGATCAACCCTCTATGAGAGCCGGAGAGTTACTGACCCAGACACGTGATTACTTGGCAATTTGAAGCATATTTAGAATCCACGTCCATGATCAAGAAGGTTTACCGGTTCTTGTGTGCAAAGAAAAAGGCGAAGCTTAGGAGAATGACGTGCTCCATGTACTGGAAGTCAGTGGGCATGCCGGTCTTCGACGCTTCTTTCCAGGATACTGACTATCATTATGGTTGACAAGGCGCGGTGGGGGCTCCGCTGCTCCAGTGGGAACTGGACGTCAATTGAGGGACATAGTACACCTGGCTACGGTTAGACAGGATGACTTGAGAAAAAACGTTCTCAAACGAGACGTAAGGAACCCGAAGAGCATTCTGCGAAGGGCGTCTAGCAAGATCGGCAGGAGTTCGACAGGCTGGTTTTTGTTAATCCCCAATGGATCCTTCCGGACGTTCTCCGCATAAAGCAACGACGAGCGGGAATGCGTAGCATAGCGAGGATAACCCCGTTGGCCGTGACACTTGAACTAAGTGTGTTATTTGCGTTCAAACACGAACGTCTTACCGAAAAAAAAACACTGATCGCCTCGAACGTGTTTTCTAGCATGATGCACAACTGGATAATTCCTAAAATCTGAACCACAGCGATGTCATCGTGGCTGGCTAAACAGATTCTCGGAATGCTTTCGAAGGAAAACTCACGGGAAGTTCCAATGGCCTATACACACAAAAACCCCAACTTTGTCAAAACGAGTGTCGCTTTGACAGACTGTGGGCAAAACCACTTTCTTGCGAAAGGGAGTAGCTTGTTTCCATATCTTTCTTTAATAGGTGTATGAAGGACGTTGTATCTACTTGAAAGATAATTGGATATTACCACACATTTCTTGTTCCGAATGCTGTGGCCATGGACTAACCTGATGACCTCAACGTCCAGGATTTCCCTTGTCCGATTGCCAAGATTGCATTTTTGTCTCTGGATCATCATGATCTGACCACTGTTCAGTAGAATCAACCACGTGTTCCAAACAGATGACAGCGACCAAATTTTGTAAAATCAGCTTCAAGGATAAGCTCGATGCTATTTCTCAAAAGCATCCAAGCATTTGGACAACAACGTGGCTGGCAGCTTGCGCACCCGCGCCTGATACTCGTTGCCGGGATATCTACCAAAGGTGAGCCATGGAAACTGTCAACCATTCGAAGAGTTAACGTGCTGAAACTTTGAATTCCGCAAATTTAGGCTGAGATTTCCCAGACTTCATAGGCGAATATGATAGGCGCTGTTCACTCAGATTATGGAGACACAATGAAAAACTATCTATCACGGAGTCGCAAACTGAACATCAAGTGGTGCTTGGTCCAGTTGAAAAGACACCCGCCTCGAGTTTCTGTGAAACTGGTTTGGGGGGGAGGGAGTGAATGCTTAGAACGCCCACGTAAGACATTATCATGATCAGAAGCTGAAATATCAGAATTGACACTGATTGTTGACTGCTGAACCACCACGTTTATCTAATTACACTTAAATCCTTAAAGTGGAAAGGAGAGAAGAGTGGGTGAGAAAGGGGACCTTGTGCTGGCCTATCGCAAGTATTCTGAGGTGCCTACATGTCCCAACTCTCAATCAAACAATCTGGGTAGAGAATGACAGTACGAACGCCACTGATCTGACTAGCCGCCCACGTTCGGATTTTGCTCGAAGTACATCGAAAAAGGAAGGAAACTAGTAGAAATAGGGAAACTTCCTAAAAGATTTAGGGCGCGGTGTGCAGTAATCCGGATAATGTTGGGTGGATAAGCACAAGGGTGACATGAACAAGTTGGAATAAAAAGAACAAAAACGAGCGTAACGCCTCCGACGTTTTGGTTGCCAAGATATCTCGATTGTATACCCCCGCAACTGAGCCTTTGCGCTGAATATCCGAACAGAGAACATAGTAAACAAAAAGAGATTCATTCGAAACGCGTTCGAATTTATGTTTACACTCAACTAAGAAGTATTGATTAGAATTCAGAGAAGACATCTCTACTTGCTAAGTGTCAAACAGGACGAAACCAGAAGCGGGCTCTTGATGAATTTGGGTAGATTACATTGTAATCCAAGCACAGAAAATGTTGGCCCAAATGAACCTCGAAGCCTCCGTTGCCCCCACATCTGGTTGAAAACACTATTAGCAACTGACATACACAGAGATTTCAGGTAAAGGTGTTGATCGAAAAGCTCGAACCATATATCCACCAAGCGAGACTCAAATAGAGTGAAAGGGAAAAACTGGGTTGTCTGTGAATTTCGATCCATCTTCCCAAATTACCTATGGGAAATATGTTCAAATTAAAATCGTACTCGTGTTCTCAACCCTGCTTCACCCCATATAACAACGAGAAAGTAAATCCAGCTGCTGATTTTGCTTAGATTTATGCAATATCAATTATCCCATAACTTCTTAGTTCGAGTCCACCACAAGTATATGAGATCCATAGCAAACAAAACAGCTGCTTCGCTGAGGGTGGCTGCTGGAAAAGGTTAGAAACCCTTGAATTCCTGGATACATTGGTGAAAAAACTGCTACGTTTCAAAATTTCCAAAGTAGGTAATAAGTTTCACCTTCACATTAAACAAAACGGAGCCGCAACACTAAGACCTTCAGCTAATTTATTGCCACTGAAACTTTATGAAAACCCGTTGGAAACGACGACTTTGCATCTCGACCAAAAACAATCCGAACGCGTTATTTTCTAGGAGTTTTGCCGCATTAGCCCGGCTTCAGTTTATTCTTCCTTTCTCCCTTGTAGGCCTGCCGCTGTAAGACGTCAATGTGATGCGCAATAGGGGTATTATTTTTGACAGAATATACTACTCACGAGGTTGCTGTAAACCCTAGGACAGCCCATTGCCGGTTTCGTCCTTTGCGTTCATCAAGTAGACGTAATCTCCAATTTTCCAGTAACCTTATGTTAAAATCGAACACCAAATTGTACGCAAGTGGAGGAATATAATCACTTGCAAATTACATCGGTTTTAACAAAAGACTCAACCGAATCCCGTGAAAACCGAATTCATGTGCAAATGAGTGTACTTGGCGAGTTTCGTACAGTTTGGGTTCAAGTAGAACATAAAGTCAACTGAAGGGAAACTCAGGCACTGAAGATAACTGATGAGCCCCAAGAAGGGCGAAACCAGCCGTTGGGTGTCGAATAGTTTTCAGCGACCATGTGAGTAGTTTCTACAAGTGGTAGTGTTCTCGGAAATAATTAAGCACCTGGTAACCACAGTGCGTATGGAACAGGCTAGTAAACTGCACTTTATATGGGAAGATCTAGTCAATCCTGTAGCTGCAACACAACGGTCAGTACACAGATAGGAACACAGCAACCACCTTACAAATTCACAAGGACGGCAGCCATACCAACTGTTGCACCTACCGTCGTCGCAGTCTCAACAAACGTGCAGCTAAGAACATTATACATACTATATTTCGCAGACTAAACCAGGAGGATGAGCTGCATATTCGTGGATAACAGACAAGATTCTGCTGGAGCAGGGACCGCATTGTCTATGTTTTCATCTGACGAGGAGTGTTACGCACGTCAAAAAACGACCTTCCTGAGTTTCCTTGTACTCTTGACTCCGTATCAATGCTGAAGGCGCTTTATTCGCACAGGTTTGGAGATTTATCCTCATAACCTTATTTACATCCAGATTTTGGACGATATCCTCAAAGCTTTGTGCGACACCGACAGCCAAGCTGGTCTCTGGTGGCCTATCACGAGTCGTCGAAACGGAGCTAACGATCGTATCTGGTTAAGAACGCTTTCTGAAGCGGTGCACAAACGAAACAAGTGGCATGCATGTTGTGACCTTTTGTCAACCTTATCAACTACATTCCGTTTTCGCACTTGCATTTCGTGCATTTTGGCACATAGCACTCTTAACGTGTACGAGGCACAGGTGAGTTATATATGCCATTTGCCAATGTTGTCATCTACAGCCATACACACAGACATCTGGGATCGTGAACCCGACCTGACGTCCACATAGCAGACCTCGGCGGGTCGGCAGCATGAATAAAGGATCCGTAATAATAATAAATAATTGTACAGCTATGTTATCCTTTCGGTGCGTAGCTGACATGCCACTCGAAGGATGCACGAGGGCTGAAACAGTGCTAGGTTACCCAAGCCTAGGCAGCAGCAGTCGAGATACTGAGGTTGGGTTCGAACCACGAACCTTCTTGTCAGTTAGTTCGCGCGATTACCACTGTGTTATCTCTTACAGATCCGTAAATCAGACAAACCACATGAAAAGAGTGCGATCTGTCTATCTATCTGACCAATCAGTTTTACCGTTCTCACAAGGGCCAGTGAAAGAATGAAAGGCTAGGAAATAGTTGACTTGCGGAGATGACCTTGTACTGTGAGAGTATACAAGGTACTACAATCCCGCGACTTTTTACTTACCGTATAGTATATTAGGACGGGATGCAAATACAGCAAGACCACCAATTAAGTATATTTCATAGTTTGACTCTGTTTTGACTGACAGTACTACCATTATTACTGGTAATGACAACCACCCAGTGCCAACTCGTGGAGTTTATCGCCACTCTATCGAGAAAGAATGAAGTAGTTTGCGAGAGCTAATCACACTGCTGTTCAGTCATTCGTGATCGAACGGCAAGGGGTTCAACCACTGACCAGCAGGCTGAGGGTTTGAATTACATCAGAAATGAACTGCTGATGATTCCCAATAAGGATGAAATAGCTGTACCGTGGTTCTCACCCTTTCAGTATAGACAGGTTCCACTGACAAAACAAAATCTCAGTTGGAAATTATCAAATTTCATCACAACCACCATCAAAATAATTTTTGATAATACAGTTTCCATTCGCCGCCTCCGAATGGAGGGTTGCCTGCAAAAACTAACGAGAATAGCAGTTAAGCTGCAGTTGTTATCGCTTCGTGATCTTCTCAGAGCAGTATTTTCAGTCTCAACTCTTAGTTTAAGAGGCACTATGATCGGGTGGACTAAAGATGATCAATAATAATCGTTCAGCTGTGATACCTTTTTGGTGTCTAGCTGCCATGCCATCCGAAGGAAGCACGAGGGCTGAGAGACTGCCAGGTTGCCCAAGTCTAGACAGGGGAAGTCGAGAGGTAGAGGCCGGATTCGAACCACGGACCTTCTGGTCAGTTAATTCGCGCTCTAACCACTGAGCCATCTCGCCTCTATGATTCAATCAAACAGGTCCCTATGAGACAACCTAGATTGTGTTCGCCGCATGCGGCTGGAAATCGGTATTGTCACTCCAAAATACAAGTCAGACTCCTTGAACCGTATAACTGGTTGGTAATCACACATCATTCGAGCTAGCCTGGAAGAGAATGATAACCAGACCAGTCGTTATGGGATGGAAAATGTCCAAACCATCTCATTAAGGTACATACTGCTATTGTTACACAATTAGAAATAAAGATGAGGACCGTATGAAAGCCCAAAGCCGAGAAGAAAGTATACTAGGAGGGAGGGGAACATTTGCTGTTCACAGCATGATTTCAGAGTTTTCACCATCACTATCCATCATCTGCTTAAAATCCCACCCAAAAAAAACGAAGAATTGAATCGCGTCGAATGCGCAGACCGTAAGCCTCCGCACCAGCCGATGGGTCAGAGAAAACGAGAGCCATGAACATAAGATTCGGTTGGATAGATTTGTTTCATTCTCTGCCATGTTTCAACGTGGTACAGCTGATGAGACAGCGAATCTTGCGTGTGTCGCTTGTGTTTAGTTGTCGCACATGAATGGGCAATACCAGGCCACCAGTTGGATGATGTACCGGCCCTTCGACATTCTCCTATTCCCTCGGGTGTTTTCAGCTAACCCAGGGCAAACCACCGCTGGTAATGCTGCCTACTGTGAAGCCACACCCATAGCATCCATATGAATAAATATTCCCAGACGTGGTTTGGCCGGAGCCGTAAAACGTTGGTCAGTTCATTTCTGGCAGCCTATGAGAAATGCCAAGACTTGATGAGAGTCGATTGAATTTGAACAACAGAAAACAGACAAAAGCGGGCGTGTTGTACCGGAAGAAAAGGGCGTGATTAGTAACCCCACAGTTGTTGTGGAAATTGTTCACAAACAAAACAACCGGTGACAACTACGACCATCGCAGCCATTCCTTCTCACGAAATGTCAATCGTTCGAAGAAGCAAGAGAAGAGGTGAATCGATAAAAGATTGGTCGGAAAGCGAATCTCCGGGAAGCGGTCGAATAAAGTTACGCGGAGAGAGCGAATAGTCGTGAATGTGCCAAGTTTAGCCAGTTCCCTCCAAATGATTACTCCATTTCACTGGCAAAAGGCTCCCTGGTTGATAAATTTACTTAGCGTGAAGCCAGAACATCGATACCCAATCGCATTTCCTTAACTATATAGCACCTTCTAATGGCGAATACATAGCCAGGTAAAATAAACTGTATCGAAAGCCCAATGCAAGCGCTATATGAAGAAATGAGTCTTTCATTTCAGGCTTCGAAGAAATCAGGAATAAACTTCATGGCAAGCCGTGAGAACGTTAGTTTTCAGGAATTTCACCAGCGAACAGATCAACAGCCATATGATCAACAACCGATAAGCTAGTAAGGATACTGTGACCAAGTTTCAAAGACAGCGATGTTGTCGTTCAGAGTGCGCAAAAATGACCCCAATTTACGAACAAAGTAGCAGAAACTCATCAAAAGGTACAAATTTGTCGAAAGGCATGCTGTGGGTTGGGCTGTAAGTTTTGGCGTGAACCAGCATGGGCCGTTTGACACTCTGGGTTTGTTACATACATTAGATAACGGGTCGCTTAGGTTTTTCCCGTTGGTGGAGACACGGTTAGCATTTATGGGGACTGCATGGTCGATTACAAAGAACTCGGGAGCAGCACAAAACGGCTAAAAACACCGGTCGTTCACTAGGTCCACTTGAAGATATATTTCTGAAGCATACTCCCATTTGTGCGGCTCCGAATTCATGATTGCTGCCTGTGTTTGCTTCGAAACCTATTGCGTAGCATTGGCGCTGATGGGTGGATGGATTATTGAGACCCGGATGGGTAGCACAGTGAGCGAACAGCTCATCACATCGACTTTAGCATGGTTACGGTAATAAAACAGGGTAACCACCGCAGCTGCTTTATCAGACCGACAGCTTATGGGTAGGGCTTTCTGTATGTGTCTTGTGCCCCCCCCCCTCATTAAGGCCAACATAGCTCTCACTGTAGCCCAGTAGTACCGTAACAATATTCGCGAAGCTATGTTGAATTGAAAAGCCCAGGGACCTGGGCAATCACTATTATTGACAGTACTGAAGTGAACAGTGTTGAAAAGTGCGCTAATAGCGGAGGATGTGTAGACTTGATGGTTTGGAGGGTGCTTCGGAGCCAAAACAGTAGCAAGGGCCTATTCCATTACCCACCAAACGAACAAACGACCACGGTATTTCGGTTGCTTTAGTGAGGAGCTTCAGGTTCCATTTACAACTCAAGGAAGCATTCAGATGTACATGTGAACTAATCCGTCACCAGGTTGTCGCATGTCAACTGATCAATGGCTTCTAGCGCAATTTCGAGGGCCTAGAAAAGCCTGTTCTTCCTGAACAGTCGGTGAGGTAAGGATGACTAACGCCCAGATCCGAGGAATGTGAGGTTACATTGTCCTTCTATGGTCTGGAGTTTGACACATTAGGAAATAGATTGTTATGACAGCGATGGTCGTTCTACTCAGAGGAATACACGCTCCTCCCGTCGTATAAGTGGAATAAAACTACATGAAAACAACACACGGTCACGTAAAAAAAAAACATAGCTCTTCCTGTTTACATCCACCGACCGTTGGAAGAAGTATGATCACTGAGGGAGCGTGAAGTGTGAACAATCGTTCTGATAATTAGTTTAGGATACAAACCAGGAAGTATTGACAAAGA
This sequence comes from Opisthorchis felineus, assembly GCA_004794785.1. NCBI lineage: Eukaryota > Metazoa > Platyhelminthes > Trematoda > Opisthorchiida > Opisthorchiidae > Opisthorchis > Opisthorchis felineus. Next base: position 71,649 of record SJOL01005358.1, read on the forward strand.
CTAATAAGATGAAATTACCTGCGCCGCTTGTTCAACCAAATGGATCGATGAACAGCATGTGTGAAATAACGCTCCGGCGACAGATTTCACAACACCTTCAGCTAGAACAAGCAAGGGAACTTCTGCAACCGCCAGCCCATCATCATCTTTCGTATCTTCTCGTTTGGGTAAAAGCGTTCCGGATGATCTGGAGAGGTCGACCAGAGAGGAAAGACTGCATCTGGCAACACTAGAAGTGGCGTTCATCACCAGTTGATGTAGCAGACCAAACACGAGGATGGAAAACTGCCGGTGTGAAGAGGGTAGGCTCTCCAGAACCCTTAGGCAGAATAAATGGAAACAAGAAAGATAGATATCTTTTAGGGAAAAACTCTACTGATTATTACCTCAACCGAGGGAGAACTCAACAAATTGATGAGACTGTTTGTTGAAGTGCGCTCCACAAACCCATATTGCAATCGGAAACTTGCTCACCTGCTTCAGGATGGTTGCTATACGATAAGTCGGCTTTGCGTATGTCACGGATTACAATTCATAACAGGTAACAATGAGCGGCTCGGTCCGCGCATATTTCAAGAATGTGTACAAATCACTGTAGCACAGGGTGCTGTTATTCCAAAGTAGCCTTGACAAACATCATGGCTAGATAGTTGATCTGCAAACACCAGTGCCCCATTATTTCAAATGGTCCAGCCCGTAAGAGTCAGGTTTGATATTCTTAAATTAAGATGAGGCGAGTGGTACCTTGGTAAATTGATTTTCGTTCAGCATCATAAAGCATCACTCATCTGAAGAGGAGCTTTCAGGTATTCACGATCCCGGTCTGACGAGTGGCCAGGTGGACGCGCATAGAGGAGCTGAAGGCCTCAATTAATAGTGGTCATATGCGGATTGCCTAGGCAGAGAAGGCTTCCGTTTTTAGCATTGAAAGCTTAGTCGCTACTGGGGCATCTTTACTGAGTGTTCCATTGAAAATGTGGGCTTCGGTTTTCGGGCGTTGAGAAGAGCATTTGAGGGGTAACTAATACTCCGCAGATGGACGCACGATGTTGTAAGTGTGCTCATACGATCAGGGTCTTTGTGATATAGAGAGTGTCTTGTCAGAGTGTCCTGTCAGTGAAGCCAATCTATGCTGAAAAGCCGAGAAGCACTGTACAGCTGATCCATCCTTGTTCGGAATCGTCAACAGTGCACACCCCTCCAAATCTTCGGCGAGTTTCAAACCCCCGACCTGCCGGTCGGTAGTTTGAACAATTAGCTATTCAGCCAGAGGAAGTATAAAATTCACCGGTTGAGTGAAGCTTCCATCTGCGAACTCGTAGCTCGAGGAACCAGTGAACACGTTTGACTACGTGATGTGGATATTGTGACTGAAGGATGAGCGGTGCTGTATCTTGCCTAAATACGAGTTAATCACACTGCTATTCAACCGCCAGTGACCGAACGGTTCAGTGTTCAAACTACTAACCAGGAGGCCAGGGGTTCCAGTTCCAGTTGCAGACTCTGGAGTTTCGTGAGATGCGCACTGTTGACGATTCCCAACAAGGATGAAACAGCTGTACAGTGCATTTCGGCTTTTCAGCAGACAATGGCTTCACTTACAAGATGAAATCTCCATTAAAATTCCCAATCCTCCTCACACTACCAACGGAAAAGGTATTGCTCCAAACAGTTGAGGACGGGTCTCGAGAGCGATAAGCAACAAACTTGACAGGTTTCAGACGAGGAACGTTGTAGGTGCAGCAGTGATCACCTTCACAGATTAGGATCAAGTGTCCAAACTGAAGCTAAAAAGCTATTACCTAAAGGAAAACTGGCCTCAGAAAACCCTCGATTTGGATCTCGCGCCTCAATTTACAAAATCCTTAAAACTCTAATAAAAAGCTCAATTAGGAGTAGAATATGGGTTTGTAAGAATCATGAGATGAAGAGTAGTCAGGGGAATTTTTTGCACGAAAGTCCGAGTGTTAAGGAAAAGTGCTTGGCTCGGTATTTTGAAGCATTTTGCCCGTTGGAATACTGAAACGAAACGCGCCAGCATGTTAGGTAGTCGATCAGGAGTGGATGTCTATTTACTTTCGCTTTCACGTAGATGGCTCGTGAACTACAACGGTGTGTATGGACAATTTGAATGAAAGTTTTATCTCAAAAAAAAAACACAAAGGGTGATGGAAACGCTTCCGCATGCAAGGAGAACTACAATGAGACCATCACATTTGCCGATACACCTACGGAAAGTTTATCTTCAAAAATTAGAGTACTTGGTTAAACATGTCACCTGCCAACACACAGAAAAAGCCCATATGATGCTTTTTTGCTGTAACTCAATCACTCTTTTTGTTGTGTAACAAATTAAAGGTCTAGTTTTCATGAACGCGCTACATCTTTGTGTCCTGAGCATACCAATGCTAATAAGGACGTTAATTAACGTGTGATTCGTGCACTTTTCTTTTACCATTCGAGTGCATAAAATCACAAGTAGACGTATTACAGCTTCTCCATGGAGCTCACCGGAAGGTCAATGGGTCGAACCCAACATTGGCCCCTCGACTGCTTCTGTCTAGGCTTGGGCAACCTGACATTATCTAAGCCCTCGTGCTTCCTCCAGGTGGTATGGCAGCTAGGCACCACAAGGGTGTTACAACTGAATGCGGCTTCCACAACTCTGCTGACCACTTTTAGCAAGTTCAGTCGAATTCTTGTTACGATACTGACGAAACAATGGTGGTAAACCCAAGGATAAATAGGCCCTCACGTCATCTTACAAACGGTTTCTGTTGTACAGTAACAGAATGAGTGTACCTGCACCGGATGACATTCATTAATCAATAACGATTTACCCTCAGGCTGTCATGCAAATCGGGAGACCCAAACCCATCGGAATAAAGCCGAATCCGGTTCTTGGAACGCCCGGTGCTTTGCTTATCAGGGTTGAGCGATTTTGTCCAGTTCTGGCGTCAGAAGCACCTGAAAGTTGCATGACTCTCATTCGGTCCAACTCTCCGACTATTTGAAAGTTCGCCTGGGACTTCGATTATATGCCGGAAAGTCGAGAGTTCGATTCTCCCTGGGGGTTCGTGAGATGTGCACCGCTGATGATACACAATAGTAATGAAATGGCTGTACAGAGCTTCTCGGCTTTTTCCGGCATAGACTGACTTCACTTACAGGACAAAACCTTCCTAACACTATCAACAAGTCATGTGTTAGAGTCAAGTGGTGCGATACGATACTTCCTTTCTCAGGATTTCGAAGTGAAAATAATTCGCCCTTACTGGAGAGGTGAGTGTAAAGAAAGAGGGGAGAATATTCGCCACCCAAACAAATTTTGAGGCTTCACGTGAGAGTTCCTTTCCGAGCCTATCAGTGTCAAATATTTCCGTTACTCTTATCATTCTCCGCCGTTTCGATTGGCTGAAGGACTTCTCGGTCCTGTTCTTCCATGGACCATACATACAACTTGCGGAAAAGCGATACCATACACATAATTCTGATAAGTCGAATAATATGGAATGAAACGAGTGAATTGCATTGTTGTGGTTGCTTATAATTATTCAGCTGTGGTCCTGCCCCACAAGTTTACAAAATTTTTAATGTCTAGGTCTTCCCCGTTACGGCACCCGTCTTGCTAGGGACCCTCCCAGATATGACCATGTGGCTTTGCATAGAACTCTTAAGTGTCAAGTGACTCGACGCCCCACAACATGATCATCTCTCTATTGCGACCACCCCGCTAGGCTGTTTCGGGAGCGCATACGAGCGGGGATTATAGTAAAAAGGGTAAAATCTGCATCTCAGTGGAGGCCATGTGGTTGAATCAGTCAAAACGTGAAACCATTGGGGAATACCACCTGAGGTAGCAAGCAAGAACACGCCTAGGAGTCAGGAAACCGACTGCCCACTAGCGACCTCCTTGTAATGACTCTATCTCATATACGATCGTACGACGAGAGATACGTCAAGCTACTGGTGTGTTTCGCTGCACTACCAGCCCCTCCAATCTGATCCAACTAGGTCGAACGTCTTTGAAATAGTGCCAGGAAGAAAGTGAGCTGAACTGTTCAGTTATCTGCTGGCTGGGCACGTCAGTGCGTGAAGTTTGTGTAGGTGCTAGGAGTAACTTTCAATGGCCATCATCGAATAGACCAAAGTGAGCCAAGATATGGTCAATCGCAGAACGCTATGGTTTCCTGGTGATATACGTATGCAGCAAACGGACATCACTGGGTTCAAATACTATAACGCTACAACTCCGAACATGCCGGATGTTAGACCTATGGACTTCCTGTGACTACCGTCATACAGATCAAACCGACTGCTAGCTGGCACTTGCTAGCCAACAGGTACGTCTTTGGAGTGATACACGCCACCGCAGCACACATGGTGAGTTTCATCCGTTTATTTGACCCCAAATGATCTGAAAATTGTGGCTCATCAGCTCGGCATGCTGGCGGTTTTCTCCAGTTTACGCCAGCTATACGCTAGCTATACTCGCGGCAAGGCGCTAGCCATGTGTGACATCATCTGTAATGTACAGAGTTCGTCGATATAGTTCAATGGGACCGGCGAATTCCGGAACGGATGCCAGTTCACTCTGAAGGGAGTTCTTTGGTGACAATAAAATTGCCCCCCCCCCTCCACCCAAGTGCGTGCCTATTTTGACGACTTATCAGCCAGCCATCAAATGATAAACATAACAACCAGGAATGTACTACGGAGATTGATTTTTCTTTAGGCAGCGAAATAATCACACGTGTAAGAAGAAGACTAGCCTCATATTGGATGAAACAAGTATCGTAGCTCGCAAATGATTTTTGCAGCACAGTGCATAGAAATTAGAGGACAAAATAATGCTGAACGGGAGGGTGCATTAGACAGGGGGTCGTTTTGGAGAAACAATACTATGCCGCAAAAAGAGTGCTTCGCTCAAAGAGCCGTAATAAATCCACCCGTGTGGTATTTCAGCCAAAGAAGTTCACAGTATCACAATCCGGCTTGGGAAAAGGTTAGGTCCCGAAATGGGAATTGCACTGAACCTACAGGTGGTGTGAATACCATCCACGTAATGCGGATTAACTCAACGAAGCTTTGTAGTGGTCACTCACTAGATCACGCGTCACAAACACTCAAATTACGTAACAATTTCCATCCCACTTGCAACCTTAGCCAACAACATGTACACTACAATTTCCCATCCCACTTGCAACCTTAGCCAACAACATGTACACTACAATTTCCCATCCATTTTTGTTTACGCGGCTACCACCTGCGTCACGCGCCAGGCTTACGAACTTCAATCACATCAGGTCAAGGTGTATTCATGTTCGTGCAATTATCAAACACGAATGGACACCCCTCTCTTCACACTGTGCCCACAATAAATTGGCATGCAACTCGGCCCAAACACACACATTCGCGCGCACAGGACAGGAAGTCAACCGAGCTCCACAAGTCTCCACGGACAACTACGGAACACGTGTAGCAGCTATACTGCAGAGAAGCACGTCCCGCGTCCGGAACTTCACTCAGGATCCCTCAACAGTTGTAGTCCCTTCTTGCATTGTATTTATTTTTATCAAGTGCACATAACTTTCGTAATTATCATCACTTTGGTAAAACAGATATTTGTTAGTGCTTGTCACCTTCTGATAATCAACCTAATTACGTTACAACCAGATCACTAACAATTGAAGTGTCACGTGACTTGAGTGTTTTCTGACGCGTGATCTAATGAGTGACCGCTATAGCTTCATGCCCAACAAAAACACTCGTGGAACATCTGTAAGAAAACCCAGCATACGTTTGTACGAGTATATGGCGCACTTCTGTGAAGACAAGTGGAATCCTCATCTGTAGTAAGTCTCAGCATTTCACTCTCTACACAACCCACGTTCATGAGACGGAAAGCGTTTTCTTTCTATCTGCTACAATGTAGATTGACTGCTAAGCGGAAATTCCGCAGACAATCGCCTTTCCACGGTTTTCTAGGTTTGGCAGGCGACCGAGATCATTGAAAACCGAGCACCAGTGGTGATTCGAAAGAAACAAGTAGCCATGCAACGACTGTAGATTGAAAACAAACAGATAGTAGGAGATAATTTGCAAAAAATGGTGACCAATTGCGTACCTGAGGAACACAGCGATCCGTCGTTCAGCCACCTCAGAGAGTTGAGTAAGTTGTATAACGGAACCACGAGGCAATCTGCTAGAAACTGACCCGAGTGGATTTAGATCGTCTGCAAAAGTGACCGTTTTTTGGTCGCCAGGGGGAAACAGCCGGGAGCAGTGCGATTCCGCAACGACAGATCTGGAAGAGAGCACGGGATCCAATAACTCGTCGACCTCGGTGGAACAAGAACTTCCGGAAGCAGTGGAGAGGAGCAGAGCTTCACCACGTACACCAAATAGTCCATCGGGAATGGATAAAAGTAATTTCTTGGCCACATTAGCGACAGTGTACACATTGTACTCGCTCCAATTGACTGGATTGCCAGAAGTGAATTCGTGCAGTATTTGCTGTAACATTTCAAGCATGGGTATGAAGTATTCAGTTTATTAATAATTCAGCGGGGAAAAACGAAATATGGACATTTTTGCAGGGGCGAGTGAGTATAAGCTGTAACGTTGAGAAGCACCGTATGTGCGTCCCGTTCTTGTTTGGCGCCAGTAGTGATGTACACCGGAAGAATTCTCAGGTAGATTCGAACTCACAACTTTCACAAAAGATATACGTCCGATCTTGGAACCACTGTTACGGCTAAAATGCTCATTTACAGGACACAGTATTTCTCATTCTCAACAGAACTGATACACAGTACCCGCCTGATGTCATCAACCTCAGTGGAGGGACCACCGCTGCTTTCAATGGTTACAATTTCCTGGAAAAAACATTCCCCAGAATAGACCACAATCATTCATGGCGCCTCCCAGGGGTAAACAACTACACTTCTCGATGTTAACAAGAGACTCGTCTATGATATGCTTCAAATGAATGCGCTTCAAAAAGGCTGTCTCATGTTTCAGCTGGTACGACGTTCGAGATATCGGGGTATACTTTTTTGATAAAACACACATACTATCTACAAGGTTGCCGGAAACCCCTCAACAGCTCAGCACCGGTTTCACCCTTGTTGGAGAGTTGAATGGAAACTGCAGTGAAGCATAATTTGATAGCTCGAACGCCATGACAATTGAAACATGAGGCGGCACTCTTGGAGAATAGTCTAAACGAGAGATTCAGTTGAATGTCAGTTGGGTCCTCTCTCAGTACCAGTGTAAGTTGAAAATGAGTGTTTGTTACAGCGCACGTACAATTCAGCGTTCACGTAGAAGACAAGACTGACGGGAACCTGTGGGCTCAACCTACCTTACAAAACCGAATAAGGGTTAAACTTGTGATAGGCTGTTGAACTGTTTTCACCAACCTTATGGGTAATAGGTTATGTCAATAAAACAGTTTGGGGTCTGTTTCTTGGCACAGCATGCTCCGTATAAAATATATTGTGTCTCGTTTACAAAAGGTAGCGTCATACAGGATACACGTAATGCACTGCTCATAAGGTTGCTGAAAACTCTTCGACAGCCTACGACCGGTTTCGCCCTACTTGGAGCTCATCAGGTAGGTGCAGTCCCCGAGTTCCCGTCAACTTTATGTTCTACTTGAACCCAAATTGCACGAAATTAGCGGAATACACTCACCTGCATGACAATTTGGTTTTGACGGAAGACTCACCTGGAAACCCGTTGAATCTCTAGTTTATGATGTTCTTGGTCAATTTAATGTGCTACGCCAGGCCACCACATACAGTTATTTTAGGATCCATAGTGTATGACTAATTATTATCATTTGCGCCACTTTCTGTTCACCTATGGGAATATCGGGTTCATTAGCCTAGTCTTTAGAATGGTTTGTTTCCCCTATCCGTCGATATGTTTGATCGGATTATCATCCCGTCTGGAAGGAATTTCAACAAGTCACACAGAAACCCGCGGCATTAGCCGGAGCCTAACGGAAGCATACCTCCAGAGAGACTATCTTGTGAATTTCTCAATTTGTTTCCAGCACAGTCAGCCTAAACTGTACGTGAATTCTGCTCCATTTGGAGGCAACCGAAATTAGATCCACATACTTTGAGTACACGAGGATTGGAGTTCATTCCACTGCGTACGTTAATACGTGGATTTTTCTATCAAAAGCCCGGCTATGGACAGTAAACATACAGAATGTTTCCAGTCCGGTAGGAACAAACCTTTTAATGTGGTTTTCAAGTATCAGATCACAGGGAATCCCGGAACTGTCCAATTATATGGGGCGTCTCTTATGGATGAGTTGTACTTATATCCTTCACGAATACAGCTGTAGATACCGCACGCAGAAAGGAATGATAGCAAGGACACCACTCCCGTCTGTAGAGTCCACCTCCTATCCTAGAGCATTTATTCTACTGAGTCCGCATAAATTGCTCCAGGACAGGAGAAGGAGAGCTGTGTGAAAGCAAATTGTACAAATCCCGTAACCACTAACAATTTGGCAGAGAATGAAACAAATCTATCCAACCGAATCTTATGTTCATGGCTCTCGTTTTCTCTGTCCCATCGGCTGGTGCGGAGGCTTACGGTCTGCGCATTCGACGCGATTCAATTCTTCGTTTTTTTTGGGTGGGATTTTAAGCAGATGATGGATAGTGATGGTGAAAACTCTGAAATCATGCTGTGAACAGCAAATGTTCCCCTCCCTCCTAGTATACTTTCTCCTCGGCTGTGGACTTTCATAAGGTCCTCACCTTTATTTCTAATTGTGTAACAATAGCAGTAGGCACGTTAATGAGAGGGTTTGGACATTTTTCATCCCATAACGACTGGTCTGGTTATCATTCTCTTCCAGACTAGCTCGAATAATGTGGGATTACCAACCTGCTATGCGGTTCAAGGAGTATGGCTTGTATTTTGGAGTGACAATACCGATTTCCAGCCGCATGCGGCGAACACAATCTAGGTTGTCTCATAGGGGCCTGTTTGATTGAATCATAGGGGCGAGATGGCTCAGTGGTTAGAGCGCGAATCAACTGACCAGAAGGTCCGTGGTTCGAATCCGGCCTCTGCCTCTCGACTTCCGCTGTTTACACTTGGGCAACCTGGCAGTCTCTCAGCCCTCGTGCTTCCTTCGGGTGGCATGGCAGTTAGGCACCGAATGGGTGTTACAGCGGGACTGACGGTCACGTGGAAGCCATCACCGCATCCTGTAACATCATCAGATCAGTCGATTGAAGTTCTGACGAGGGGCAGGGAAACAGAACGGAAGACTATACCATAGTTGAAAGGATCGGGACCCTTTTCGAAATGCGTGCTGTTGATACGGTGGAGGTGAAACAGTAGTCAGAGGGACAATACGCTGTCAGCGCCGGTTTTTATTTATTCCCATCAGTTATAAAACGGCCGATCATGTTTGGCTGATAGTCAAACTAACACTAAAATGTCCAGACGACTACTTGGAATACTTTTAATTCCTAAATTTTCACATAGTTCTCCCCGCGAATTGTCATGATCTGTTGTTTATTAGCTTTTCATGCTTAAATGGTACGAGTGTTTGTTCCAGCTCTGTTTTGAACCGGTCACACGGCAAGTACGACGGTCTCTTTCGCCTCAAGAATAGTCAGGCAGTCAGACTGCTTTTGGTGACCTGCAGTGGCCGCACGAATTACTGTTTTTGCGACGGCGGGTGGCACATGCCGCACTCACACCAAGGCGCGAGGCTGGATGCAATTACGCACGTACATGAGAGCAACATGTAGTTCTTCTCTACAGCGTACACTAAAACGTTCCGCCACTTGTCAGGAACTTGCATTGCAGTGACGCTTAGAGGAATCTTCCCTGCAGAACTCACAACAGAATGGTGCATAGTTAACCTTTTCAATCCCAATAGTTGTAACCCAAACAGCGATCGGAACAAATCAAACTTAAGACATTCAACTGATTTGTCTGATGAACTGCATTTTTGAGCGTGTTTATGGTCCTGGAAGCTAGATGAAGCTAGTCCACGGCACGGACCATGCATTGACACGTTTTCGTCAATAGTCCAGCATCTTGCGAAATACTATGTCCGTACGATAGTTTCTGGTTTTCGTTGGACTACAACGGACCCGATGGGTTCAGAAGCACAGCCATTCAGTTGGCCGTTTGTGGAGTTAATAGTCCGAAATCGCGACGTCTTTCAAAGGCAAGGTGATGCAAAAACGCTTCCGTTAAATCTGCCGGCCCTTCGGGCTTGACGTGGAAACAAAAGCATAGGTGGTGATCCATGTGCGAACGTCAGAAGTGCGTCTGGGGCCCTTACTGCGTCCACTCGAGATTTATACAACCCCATTTTTCGGTGAGCAGTCAGCGAGCAGTAGAATCCATTGAAAAACGTAACGCATCGTGTCAGTTGCACGCCGCATAACCCTGGAAGATATCAAGCCCATTTTAGTGACAAAACTGGATATACACGGACACGCACCTAAGAGTTGGAGCATCCTGACGCATGAGGATGGCAGTAGTACAAATGATAAGTTCTTTACAAATTCAAGTTTCCCCGGTAAACTTAGTGTACATGAGGTCCACCATCAGCATAATAACAATAACCGTAGGCTAAAGAATTACAGACGATAGACAAGGGCAGATTTGAAATATGCGTTTACTACGGTCGTCTTGAATGCACGGCTGGGCTACGAAAAAGTGCTGAGTGTACACGAATGAAGAGCACGCCCAAACGGCATCAACTGTCTGACATGAGGAGTAAAAAGTTCAGCCAAAGACTGGTAACACGGCCACCAAACACGCAGATGTAACAGTCGGTCTGGCCTGTTACATTCATGCTCCTAGCAGTCAGTGAGAAAAAGACGCCAAAAGTAAGCATGGTCAACCAAAGAAGTTCGAATTCTTAGCCTGTGTATCGAACTGCGAGGCTCTAATCGACGTACCACGAACGAAAATACGTGTGGATGAGTACTCAAACCACTGAAAACTCGTTTACGGTGTCTTGGAAGTGTCTTGACAATCATCATTCCGTACTTAACTACCCTCGTTGCTTCGAGCAAATGTGTTGTCGAGAAAACATCGCTGAAAGTCTACGACAGCTTCGCAAGCTGTTGTACACCGGGTACCTTAAATTTAGTTCGTCTTCTGGGAGAGACAGATGCTGAATGTAGGATTGTGCTGATAAACACACGCTTGCTGGAAATAGTTTCTGATGGACATCAGCTTGAGATGGCACTGAGGCAAATGGTGCCTGTCAACTGAAAAGAACAGGCAGAATGACTGTGTGGCCAGGCAGTGGCAACTCCGTGATCATGGTAGAAAAACTACACGCATTTAGAGTTGACCGATCGGCATAGCAACACGACGTCCGCTGGCTGAGGGTCACGGCAATGATTCAAATTCGATTAGACTGAATATTCCAGATGTTCAAGAACTCCATATACAAGTAACAAATACATTTACTAGTGTACCTATATAGATGTGGCCGGATCTCGTCACCTGAGTCACTGCACAACTGCCTTCCCAAAAACACACCGAGAAACGCAATTCTTCCACACTGCAACCCTATCCTAACGAGGAAACATCCTAGTGGAAATTACCTGGAGAATTGATCCAGATTTCTGGCTGACTGTCATGTTGAGAGAGTGATGTGACAGGCAGTGCTGATGAATTGTATCGTCGCACATGCAGGCTATTAATGAGAGGAATAACTCGGGTAGGAAGTTCATTCCGTTGGTGTCAGGGCGAGTCTTTGTGACTAGGTATATTTTTCGTGATTCTCCTGGAGTTTAGCTAGTGATACGAAAGCAAACGTTACAGTGGTATAACGAATTCATAGTTATCTACTATTATTGGTCCATAAATAGCACAGACTCATGAAAGCGGTTTATGCCGCTTAGGCACCATTATAATCACAGTAATCCTGTGCTAAACGCGTGCGTCACTAGTTAGCCTGTGCATGTGATATTTCCCGTTATTTGTTCCCTAGAGCAAGCGGTGCCGTGCCAAGAATAAATACACTTATGGGGACCACCTAATTCAATACTATCGAGAAATTAGTACACAGTGAGTTGTCAACCACTGTCTCAGCCTATTTCACACTTTTATCATCTTCAAACGGCATATTGCGACCGTGAGACGCCTCAGAATGCTAGCATGATGAACCAATGTTCAGGTGACAAACAGTAGGTGAACGCGATTGGGAAGTACCGGTCATGGCATGATCATTCGCTGACAAATTCAGGCAAAGAACAAAGAACACTGCTCGTGCGATGGCTTCCCTTCGGATAAACTAGTCATCTGGAGAACCAGGAAGTGCCTCTATTAAAACAGCCTCGTCTAAAGATAACTGTACCACTTCAAACAGGCTCCGGTAAAATGGCACCGGAAAAACAAGCAATATGCACTGAAAGTTATGACTGACATCGGGAAATAAACATACCTTCATTTGTGTTATATTTCCGGGTCTGCGGAACATGTCATTCACATGCCCACCTTGTTGTGCTAAATAGACAAAGAGGCTGAACACAGGTTGGGGAATGTGGCACACATCGTCGCCGGAGTCCGGGTCAGTGGGTGGGATTTGACCATTCTTGGGTGTCAGCCCTGCTGCCACATCAGTTGCCGTTGAGGTACCTTTCCGTGATGTGTTACGATAGCAGCAGACAGATGACACCGTCATTGCGGAAGAGGAACAAGAACACGAGGAGAACCAAGACGGTTTCGAGGTGGAACTTCGCATACCATGGTTAACGCCCTGCCAGCACGACATTTCAGTGCGATTGTGCAACAGCTGTAGGGAATAGAATGTCTTCGTTTTAGGCTAGTTCATTTGAGTCACATTGAACGACTGGAAACCGAAGCGGGGGTGGCATTATTCGCTTCGTTCAAATCCAATCGCGCTTCCTCAGGCAACGACAAACTCAAGGTTCATGTGTCCAGCTCTTGTTGGACCAGGATACCAAGCGTAGCACATACATCATCATCATCACCATCATCATCAACAACAACGACAACAGCATAGCATCAGTGTTCAACACCGATTCTTCGCTGCCGTACAAGCATAATTTATTTGAAAGCCTTATTGTGAAGCAAAAAATAAAGGTGGGTGGGGAAGGGACTTAGTGCTAGCTTACAACCTAACAGCAGTGAAACTTTTCGAAATCAATTTTATTTCTCTATGCCAGGTCAAAGTTGGATCACCTCTCTGCTTGTGCCAAACTCCACTCTGCAAACGATGATTCGCCATGCGCAATATATGGCCTAACCAACACAGCTTCTGGTGCTGGAGACATTCCCTGAATGAAGTCCCCGTTGCATAACCGAACAGTCATTTTCTCACCGCCTCGTAACACAGTGCTGTTCGTTGCCCACCAACCACCTTTGGACCGGCTTCCAAATCAAAATTTATTTTTTAAAAGCCAAGAAGTGAAAAAGTGGGCAAAGAAAAGACTCGACGATAACATAGCATACGATTAAGAGGTACCTAGACCGTGAAACACTCGCTCAGACAGTTTGGATAAAAACTGGCAGCAGCATACCAGTGACATCGGTTGGGCGACATGTCCTGGAAACTAGCCAACCGAGCGTAGATCACGGAAATCTCAGAATGAATCGCACCAAAACTACATAGACATCCCCTAATCTCCTTCAGAACCGGGTTTCCAGCATTCCGAAGCAGGCATGGAGGCATGGGTAGCGGACGATCGAACTACTGCATACTTATTACTACTTATACTAGTGTATACTTTCCGCAACTGTTGTCCAGTAAAAAAATATTTCTCCATGATCACCTCGTTACGAATTGGCTAACGTCATCCCGCACAAAATGTGGTTGTGAGACAGACATAGTCAAAAAGCTAAAGGGGCCCGCAAGCTGGCAGTCTCTGCTGTAACCTGCACGCGTGACCCTTAAGGGCGAGTAATATGTTCCTTGAGATCATAAACAAGGTGCAAAGTAGCGAAAAAATGTCCGGACAACGACTCATCTGTTACGACGCTGAGCCCTTGATTACGAAATGGGGAAGTGATCACTAATCAGACTGTAACTAGTGAGATGAACACTGATGAACACTTCATACGATACGCCCTCAGACACTGCCAAATGTGAGAGCTTCATGGTTCAACCAAAGAAAGAAACTTGAATCTAACGCTAGCGTTTCGATTTACCATGGCTTAGCTTTGAAAATCCGATAGTGTCTTTAACCTCTCGCTCCCTTCGAGTTATATGATAGATGCTTAGCGAAAGGATATCAGAGCTGATCGATGTGATTTAAGTTTACTACAAACGGCGTAAACGTATAGTGCCCAAACATTTTAAACTGAATACATTCACATCTTTCCATGGACCGTATACCACTCGTGCCCGACAGACAACTCTAAATCGGCTGCAGGACAACCTGACCAAACAAGTAAACACGGCTGACATTCGAAAAACAGACATACAGCCAGAACTTTGCAGTAGGTCATGTGGCAGTTTGACAGCCCTGGAAAACGAAACAGTAGAGTGTGGAAAGACACAAAAATCCAACTGAAAGCACTTGAAGCAGTCGAGACAGCCGACATGGGAAAACCGAACGGTACAAAACAAAGCGGGTCCATACACATGTTCGGTTATCTCCAAGGCCCGATGTCCACTGATAGTCTGTCGGTACAATGTGTGCGCTAGAAAGCACAGTCAGTCATAAATACACCTAATCTGACTGTCTCAACAATAAGAATGTTGCGATAAACTCGGACGTGCACAACCAGTGGAAAACAATCCTGATAACTGGACGCCATTAAACTCAATAGTCCAGATGTCCCGACAGATTTATTACAAACCAAATCTCTACGTAACTGGACAAAGAAATTTCGTCGCGTCAGGGACTAATCTATGCTAAAAACAAGCACTGTACAGTTGTTTAATGCCTACTGGGACTCATCAGCGGTGTGCATCTTATAAACTCAAGGTTTCGAACCCACGAACTCCGAGTTGGTAGTTCGAACACTTAAGCGTTTGGAGTCGAGCGACTGAACAGCGGTGTGATTAGCTTTGATAGGACAAAATCTCAATTGAAAAAAAAGTTTCCTCACACTATGATCAATCTATAAGTAGCTCGAAGGAAGAATAATCTCACAAGACGAGTGAAACTTCCATCTGAGAAATCGTCAATTGATGAGCCAGTCAACACGTGTAACCAAGCGATTGGTTCCTGTGACTGAAAGATGAGTTATTCATATTGCTTGTCAGACCCTGATGGCCAATCGGTGAGTGTTCAACCACTGGCCGAATGGTCGTGGGTTCGAAACTCTCTGAGTTTCGTGAGATGCGCACTGACGAAACAGTTGTACAGTGCTTCTCGGTTTTTCACCATAAACTGGCCTCGATGACTGGGCCAAATCTCAAGTGAAAACTACAAAATCTCCTCACACTACGATCAAACAAAGAAATGCCTAGTTCTAACCAACGTCTTTGGTATACTGGAAATTTCAAACTCTGGGTCTGCGCTTATTCAACTGAAATAATAAACAGCCAGTTCAACTGTTCAAAAGGTATTTCCCTTGTCCACAATTACCAGCAACTGTGAACGTGAATTGTACCACAGCCCAAAATGAAACAACGACTATTAGGCAACAAAGACACTGCGGAGTGTGATACCGACAGAGGATAGCCAGAGACTTGTTAGGTACTGTCAAAGGCGGTGGGGAAAAGCATGGTCTCAATGTGACCTAAACAGTCTGTGATTAGCGTCAGCATTCAGTGCCGACTTACCTAAATTTAGATGTCGATCGAACCACTTGTATGACGCACTTCAAAAGAGCACCAATAAGAAAGACAAGGGGTTTTACAAAATCCAACGCAAGAATTGCGACTGAGTGGGACAAACAGGGGGGAAGCTATCAACCAGAATAAGTGACCACAAGCTTGCTACTGGAAGGCGTTCGTTCCCTCGTTCGCTCGTTCCTTTACAAGACCAGGAAGGATGGAAACTCAATTGGAACAATATCAGCAAGAAAAAAAGAACGCGAATTTACGGAAACATGGTGCTGCTGACCTCGCAGGATAAAGGAACTCCAGTCATCAAAACATGGGCCAAATAAGGGATCAAAGAAACCAAGAGGAGCAGAAAAACCTCCAAATGCAAAAGAAAACAATTATTGGACCAGAATTTACAAGACCAAACAAGCAGAAAAATGGGGACTCCGCAGAGAAAGATGGTGCAAATCAACCAACTAAGTTCAAGAAAAGACGGGAGTTCGGGGATGGACCAATCAAAATGCAGATGGACAAACAACCGATCAGCCAACAGGAAAACAGGCCAGAATGCAACACAAACAGCGACCGAACCAATCCGAACAATGAAACTACGAACGTAAGGTACGTCATCTAATGGACCCATCAAACGCAAGAAAGTAAGACCACTAGGCAGCGCGGATCGCAAACGGGCCAATCGAACTTCGATTAGGAACATCCATGAATAGCCACTGACGTTGGAGGTCAAATGCTGCTCACAAACTATAGAAGCTTAAGCACAAACGGAGGAACTGTTCGCCCAATCACAAACTGGTACCACTCGAACGTTGACGAAAATTATTGGGACAAACAGTTTTAGGGGCTATAGTAGCAGAATAGCGTAGAAACGGTACAGCGGAAAAGAACTTAGAACTTAAAATTGTGCACGGAAATTAAATAAACTGGTTATGAACAGCTGACAAACACTGAACGAATAGAAAGCACATGTTGGAATCCGATTACCTTGTTGGAGACAAAGGGCGTGATTATGGTTCCAGGACGCCCGGCAACAATGGGAGCGGACATTTTGGCATTGCTCCTGTTCAAAATCAATCAACTTGAGGGTCGAACAATGAGGATCCTTGGCAAAGGAAGGCTTTCAGTCCGTCCCAAATCCACAGCACGTACAGACAAGCTGGAGGCAAAAGAAAGCCACAGAGTTGAGAGTAGGACATGGACGATTGCCATAGTCAAGCAGTAGATGGGACTCCCAGTTGCTGATTTGAGGGGAATGGCGCGTTCACTTCTTTGACTGACGCAGTGCATAGATAACAGTTTTCTAAAAACCACCAAAGCCACTAACCGCACTGTCTTATTTGGCACAAATGTTAAGTGCAGTGCCAGTGCGTATCACCTGTGCAGAAAGATAGGCCAAGGTGACCCCTTCTGCAGGGAACCTTCGTTATTGGGGTATGCTTCGACGGATCAACCAAAGAGGTCTCTTCCAAAGGTTGACTCACAGGAAGAGACAGCTATCTGTACAAGGAGAGGGGAGAGTGACCAATGCAATAGCCTGTTCTTTTTCACCCACCATGTAGCATGCAGCAGAGCCAATGGGGTTATGCGTAGGCCGGTGTGGCATGAAATTAGTTGTTTCTGCGGCACATGGTTGAACTGCTAGGGCGTCCAGACCTATGAGTAGAGTCCTAAACCAGAGCACTAAGAGACTGGTTGACATGGGCAACTCCGTTACAGCTTACTGGGCAATGTAGGTGAACACCACGGAAATGTTGATTTTTTGTTAACGGACCCACATAGTAGTATGATCAGAATCAAGTTAAACACCCAGAAAAAAACGATAATCTTGAATTAAAGCTGTTGCTGCATGAAACGGCTCAGTCTATGACAACCCCGAATTTACAGTGTGTAGAGCTGACGCTCAGTAAAGATACCGGACGATGAGTGTGTAACTAAATTAATCGCTCCGCAATATCAGCACAGTAAGTATCTATTCGAACCAATTACTTGGTTGTGCTCCTTTCAGACTTGGCCGAATTGAACATTATATCACCTGCCAGGATAAAAATGTCCATGCTCTTTGCCTACCGCAGTAATCCTGCCAGATCCTGAGAGGAAGTGCTCACTCCAGCTTCGAAGCCGCGTATACCGACCCGACACACAAATATGGTTTACCGCGCCGAGTTGTGCTGATATATATGGACGCTGACAACCTTGCAGCACAAAGACGATTAACTGTCAGAATCAAATCCAAAATGGGGACCACAATGCCACGGATACAATGAGTTATTGCATCAGGATCTGGGCTATTCCCAACCGGGTTGAATTGCACGACAGAGCTGAAGTCTTGTGCACTCGTTTGGGAGACGCAGTATGCATCTATAGAGGAATATCTGCTACTCAGTCCAAAAGAGGGTGTAAACAATGAAGGCTGATGTGCCATTCAAAGAGTTGTCGAGGAGTTATCATAGTCCGTCAGAGTTGTTGATCAGAGAGCTATTTTGATTGCTGAAAAACACACATTTGCACATTGATCTGTCAACGGAAGCTCAGCTGGACACCTTGTTTCTTCAAACAAGCGCCCGACACAAAGGCTGCCCCATGTTTTAGTTGAAACGATATTCAAACTATCAAAGTAACTTTCTTGACGTAAAATTGCGTATAGAGTTAATGAGACCTTTTGGATATCCTACTACCGGCTTTGCCCTCTTTGAAGCTCCCCAGGTAGTTTTCGTCTCCTGATTGATATCGATTTTACCCCAAGCTGGACCCACCCCAAATGAGGGGAAAATAGGAGTGGGTTCTCCCAGAGTTTTCGGTAACCCTAAAAGTAGTGTCATGCCTTGAATATCGTGCCAACTGGAACCTAAAACCACACATTTGATTTAAAAATATCCTCAATGGGAGATTTAGCTGAGTCGGCCATTAACCTCAACTTCGCGTGCGACTGTGTATAACTCCACACAGTTCAGTTCAATTTACCCGCAACAGCCATGCACTAAAGGTATATTGGATACAGCTGCTCCAGTTTCCGCCGCTGGAAAATGAGAGACTAGGCAGACCATAGCCATATAATGAGGGCGAAGGCCAAACAAGACAACCGATGTTCAGCCATTCTAGTTGTCGAATGATGGGGTAAAAGGAACAGATGGGCACTGAATATGATAGTTTATATCAAGAACACCAATGGTTGCCTAATCTATACATTTTGTCAGTGTCAGTACTGACTGATGAGACGAGTCCCGGGTTCCTCATCCAGGGAGACGGCAGATGTCAACCCGAGTGAGTTCACTTATTAGTCCTTTCATAATTGGTCGTCAGGTCATAGACTATCAGCCTCTTGGTCGTTTCCACTCAGCAAATAGTTGGGCAAAAAGAGCTGTCCGAGGTATAAGGTAATTTGACATGCGAAGTTTGGAAACTAACCAGAAGAGCCTGTCAAGCGCGAATGTCTTGTTTGCCACAGGAGTTCCTTTTCCTAAAACCAGTATTGATAATTCGATGTTCCCACCAGAGCCGGGATGAAAAAAACAAATCGTTCATCTGTAACACTCTTTCACTGCCTAGCTGCCATGCCACCCGAAGGAAGCACGAGGACTGGGATACTGCCAGACTGCCCAAGCCTAGACAGGGGAAGTCGAGATGCACATGTCGGGTTCGAACCACGGACCTTCCGGTCAGTAAATTTGCGCTCTAACCGCTGAACCATCCCGCCGGGATGAAAACTGGGACACGGTCAAGCACTTGACTTTTCCGTATATCGCCTGCGCATAAAGACAACGTTTCTGATCCATAAAACAGTAAAGATCGCACTACCGCAGTTTATAGTCTATCCTTAACACAAACTGACGGCCGGGGCCATGGGTGTCGAAGGAAGTATGGCACTGGTAGTTCCTTATCTAAAAGTGGACTCATCTCCATCCAGTCCGCCGGGACTTATACAACCGTCCATGCAAATAGACTTATTCATCAGGTTCATTGGTACGTTTTCAAGCATGAGGTTTATGTTTAGGGAGCGAGATGGCTCAGTGGTTGGAGAGCGAATTTACTGACCGGGTTACAGCCGAACGATTTTTCTTGTGTTCAATTTGGAAATCAGACTATCGGGAACTCGGGGACATCGCCTGCTTGATGAACCCTAAAGATGGTGTGCTGAGGGTGGGTTGGCTGCAATTTCATCAGCTTTGCAGATGGTGCCACATCAATGAAAATCATTATAACTCGCTATCTTATTCTTCTCGTTCAGCCGTAACACCCTTTCGGTGTCTAGCTGTGATGCCGCCCGAAGGAAGCACTAGGGATGAGATACTGTTGGGTTGTCCAAGCCTAGGCAGGAGCAGTTGAGATGTAGATGCGGACCTTCCGGTCAGTAAGTCCACACGAATAGCATACGTAAGAGTGAACCGCTAGAACATCAATATTATTGTTGCAGTGTACATAATTATTTTATTTGGTAAGTAAAATCAGGTCTCTGGCGGCAGAAACATACGAGATACAAAATCTTCCCGTCACGAATGGTGAGCTGGTGTGTCTCAGTGGCATGAAGGAGGTCTTTTGGATAAAGCCGACTACTGTACTAAACTTGAATCGCCCATAAGTGCTATCACATTCATCTCAGTCATCAGCTTTTTTTTGATACGTTGCATAATCAGCACAGTTGGGCGCCATGGACTTACACAGGTTATTAGTGCATAGAATGGAACTCTGATAGACTCCATTTGGAACAGGCTTTCATCCCTAAAAGATGTCGCTGACTCATACACACGACTACCGGTTCAGGACAGGATAACATACCCTAGTCCGTGATTCGTCAGCTTTTAAAATTGAATACGGCGGTCAGCTCGGTTAATCTCCTCTGTAGGATCCATGTTTCGCGTATTAACAACAGGCTATTAAGGCAGAACTTTCCATAGGTTAATCCATCTTGTTCCCGTCGTAGTGTGTCTAAAAGACACGCAATCTTCAACCCTTCTTCGCACCATCACCAAGAACTTAGGGGAGACACGTGCGGTCCATACGGGTCAGCAATCTTACACCTTGGGCTCGCCTCTATTTTTGAGAAGTGGTGTGACAATGTCAACCATCCAGCCCTTCCGACACCGACACCTGATCGAAGATGCCACGATCTCAGGATCCTTGGATGGAAGCCGTCCTATCCTAGGGCCTTATAGTCACATGATGTAGTTGATACAAAGCCAACTGAACCTGTCACACATACTAAATTGCTCAATTGCGTTCATGCTGCTGTCAGTAGGGAGGATGTCATTTGAAAGATAATGAAAGACGAAGTATTCCACATTGTACTCAGTTCGCAGCCCATCATCGATGTGTTGCTCAGTGAACATTGCAGGGAAGCCATCCTGTGTGCGACGTTGTTGATGAATTCCCATGCGGTTAAGCGATTTTCAAGAGCTGAATTGAGCGGGTGCAATCCCCTTATCTCTATTCCTGATGTCTTTTTATTCCGTAGAATTTATAACTTCCGTAGTTCTCATGCGTATAGCCGCTGAAGAGTGGATCCTATAGCCCGTAAGAACAGCGCATCGGTGACCTTAATGATGCCACATCCATCAACGAATAATAACAGCAGCGTCGACCCTGTCCAAAGATACACGTTTCGCCCGACCGCTGGAGGTCGGGCTATACATCTGTTCCTTGTGGGATACTCACTCTAAATCCAAGCTCTTCTTTCCGCTCCCCATTTAGGCTGATCTTAACGGGTTCAGTATACATCACTGACTTGGACTGTTCTTGTCTTTTCCCAATGGCAGCTTTAGTCACGGAGTGACTGCTTTCCGACTGACAGCACCTATAAACGCTGAAAGGTCTTCGAGTGAATGGAGAATGAGGTCCACATACGAAATTCAGATTACTTTGCCGAAGCGGGTATGATTCCCAGTATCTGCGACAGCTTCAGGGAGTGAATTCTAGCAAACAATGTCTTCCCAGTCACCTCAAATGCTGGGTAATCAATTTTTCCCGAAGTCGAATCTCCTTGGACGAAATAAACTGATTTTCTTACGGCATTTCGTATGCAGCACATCACGGTCTCGTAAAGATTACGTGCATTTCAACCGTTGAACTTCGCAGGTTAGCAGCTACAAACATCCATCAGCTCCATCCAATTCCGCTATAAAGCCCACCTTCCAGTCTGCTTTCGTGCAGAGCTACGCGACTCCGTTGGTTTACTGCCACAATCTATGCGAAACACCCGAGAGCTTATCATCGCGATTTTCGAGTTTCGGTTCTGATGTCATCCAAGTCTCGACTATGAATGACGTTATGCTCAGACCTTGCTGCTGATCGTGATTCACTGGCGGCAGCGATTCGCCAACCCACTAGCTTCCAGAAGAAAGTAACCGTAAAGTAAAGTAAATAAAGAAAAGACATCCGGGCCGTTGGGCTTCAAAATATACGTCTGTGTCTACTTTCCTACTGTTTCTGTGGATTTTGACGCAAATCACAGTAACTCTTGATCCCAATCATAAAACACCTTCCAACGACTGAATACCTGGAAATCCCAGATAGAGGGCCCCCTTCCAGCACTGATAAGAGACCTGATCGTCATGAGTGTTTGCCCCATTTTCACCTGTCCATCCAGCATTCGGTCAAGTCGTATGGAGGGAAAATGGCTCCCCTTTGAGTCTCCGTGTGTAGCAGCAGTTCTGGTGGAGCATCATGGTTGAAGAAAATCACTTTTGTTGAACTAGGAAGGTTGTGATAAAGTTCCAGGTCACAAGGACTCGCCAAGGCGTTGAGAAGTATATCAATGTTGACTGGATCCAGTAATTCATCCGGGATTAGCTGGAGGACACTCGAATTTTCTCGAAGTCACGCTGCTAGTATTTGGTTAGACTGTTCAGGAATACTGAGGCCGTAAACCATACAGCAAAACATCTTACACTGTAGCCAAATATACCACCATATCTACACAATTGTCTCCTAATATACACGTCCACTAAAATTCGGAGATATGCGGCCTCTTCTCCATCGTGCATTGAAGCTATCTGTAACACTAAAGTCGAGGCTAATGCCAACCTAAGGTGTGTAAAATACCCCACAAACTCGCGTGACTCCGACTGAATGTTCGGTGCATCTACCTCATAGGCGTTTTGAAATTTCCACAGTTTTCAACTCAACAATGTGTGTGAAGATCACTCCAAGGAGCCTAAATCCTGGTTGGCTGCCTGCGACTTCTTCAACCCTGACTTTTTAAACTTGAGATAACAGCCCTGGTGAAATCAACGTAAATCCAGCCGCGGGCATGCTTCTAGAATACACTTTTGAACATAAATGTTTAGATGTATTTGGGCCACTGGTGCCCAAAGTTCTGCAAAGCTCCGGGTAACTCATCCCACGTGATGCTGGAACCAGTCTGCTGAGAGTTGGCTGCACGCACTGCAGTTGACATTTCTCTACTTCAGTGCAGGGGAAGAATGATGAAGTTGCAAATATTATGAGGGTAGCTATAGGCACACATCATGCTCCGCGCGAACTTCAGCCTTAGAAATAGGGTAATCATTTTTACTGCCAGATGAACGCGGCCTCCAGAGTTAACGCTGCTTCAAGTCCACAATCACCTCGACGTCGTCGGGGACGTATATCTTGAGAAATGAGTAAATCCATCCCTTGTGCCTCACTAAAATGCCTCATAGAGAATTGCTACTATGAAGCTCGTGTCGCCTTCTCGCGGCGGTTTCCACTGGAGAAAACGGATGTCAAGCGCTATCATCTGGCTGACGCCACATTGATTGTCCATCTTGGAGGGGCTTCCAGATGAGTTCGGTAACCTACCGGTGAACGCCTTCCAGGGTTTTCCCATCACATCTTTCCAGTTACAGTTGCAGTTGCAGTTTCTACTGAGGCTGTCAGCCAGAAGAATCGACTTTCAAAGGCTCTTCGGAAATGCCGAGAGCGTCACCATCCGCCTAGTTACCCAGGGGGTGAATGCGAAGGTCGGTATCCACCACGAAACTCCCAGAAAGATTCACCCAACAGTAGGTTGAGGTCAGCGAGTGTCTGCGTCCAGGATTCTGCTGAGTAGCTTATTCCACGTATACCGGATACGTGCGTATAAGCGAAAGTGATGAAGTATTCGATCGGAAGGAGAAACGACGAGGTTATAACTATGACCTGGAATGCTGGTTGGTGGGGGTAGATGTAATATAGGTCCAAGGTCAAAGTACAACCCGAGGTCGAATACCTTAAACACCATTATCAGTCCATCGCCAGTGCAAAACGATTAACGCAGTTGTATCTATCATGGTTGTTCACATAGCGGGGACCACAGCCGTCAGCCTCTGGATAACTCCTAGCGCGTGGTCTCCGCAGGATTCTGATTATTCAACAATGGTTTGGAGGGGAGGAGTGAAAAGTATCTTGGCAGTAGAATCGGAATGGCCCTATGGAGTGTCTCACAGAATGCAGAAGTGCACGCACAAATTTATTTGGGTCAGGGCGCACAAGTGCACCAAGGTCTCTCACGGCTGATTTTGTATGATAGTTGGCTGATGGAACTAACGGGTAATCGGACTTACATTTTAAGTGGCAAGATGCGGCCTTCTGCACGTCGAACAGTAATGTGCGGTCCGTTGCCATGGTGACAATCATTATCAACCGTTATCATCACACCACTGACAGCAACACCAGTGCAGAGAACACTATTGCTTCGCTGAAACTTGGACCGGTTGCAAGTCATCGATGCAGGAGATAAAGAGCAGTGCAAATCGCAGGGAGTTCCTGGGGGCTCTTCAGCGCCCTTCAGAGAAGTAGACTTACCAGTACTTCTCGCGGTCTACTATGAATCGTTGGATTCAAAGAAGACTCTTGTCCACATATGATCGATGAGGTCTTTGCGGAAACAGTCGGTGGTCCAAAGGGTCCAAATGGAGCCAAAGGAGAAGTTCTTGGGAAGACAGTCAGTTGCGTGTAAGTCCTAAAGAATTCTGTTTGCCGTGGACAGTGCTCTTCAAGAGTGGATGACTCTGACGTTTGTGGGTGGGTGGGGGGTTTGATCGTGACAAACCAATGTTTCTAGGGTATATCTCCATTCGCTGAATTCATGGTTTCCACCCACTGCTTCATCACCGTCACTAAATCGAACACAACGTGCGTCAGGGTAACTCCCTGACCCACCACTTCTTTGGCAGTAAGTGGAATGCGACGAAACTGCCTCGCTGCTTATGACATGCAAGAAGATATGTGTGTCATAGACTGCTTTTCGTAAATGGGCGGTCAGAACGAAATTTCTCACACTTTTACCAGACGGAGTACTATGTCCTACTCCTTACTGCACGTCTTCGGGTTGGATACGTTCTTTTGCATTGCTCAATGGAAGGCCCGAACTTACTGACCGGAAAGTCCGTGGTTCGAACCCAAACTCAGAATCTCGACTGCTCCCGACTAAGCTTGGGCAAATCGACCGTATCTCAGCCCTCGGGCTTCCTTCAGGTGGCATGGCAGCTTGGAACCGAAAGAGTTTCACAGCTGAACGATCTGTATTGATCCAAGGGTATTGGGACATGCTGGATTTTCGCAATGTAACAACCTGCTGTACGCCGCGTGGGCTTTCTTTACATACTGTGATAGTTTCAGCTCAACCCACCGTGTTCGGTTCCAGTAAATGGCTTCATCCGCCCAAGCCTCAGTTTCGGTTTCCACAACAGGAGAATGACGATTAAGAACAAGGCTCGGTTGTCGGGCATTGTAGGGGTAGTGATAAACGCGCGCGACCTCCAAAGCCTAGAGAGCCTGGGAAAACGAACTTCCCACCATTTTTAATCTGAGCTCGTTACCAATATTTAGCGACAACCTTCGGATTCATCTTTAAGTCGTCACGTTTTCGTTTTTTGGGTGTTTAATATTGCAGGGAAGCTTTTCCATAGGGTAACGTCATGGTGGACATGCGATACCCGGGGTTCCGAGTTTGCATTGTTCTGCAACAGATCCCCCGAACAGCATCATCCGGTTGGCTTCTCGGATCCTCGTTCGAGACACTGAAAATGGACAGAATTTCACTTCGTTTGCTGGATCCTGTCCACGGAGTTCGTCCGGCGCTCCGACCTGGAAGGCACTGTAAACCGTTGCCATCCGCACTGGACTGCCAAACGACTCCGAATGTTTGAACTGTACGTTTTCGGTCTGGGAAGACATGCATTTTGGGATCTTGTAGAGTGAGAGTCGCTGTTCATCAAAGCTCTCATTTTGGCCCACTTGGCCTGTCTGTAGTTTCGCGGACACACCAAGTTTTTTGTCATCCAGAAAGACCGGCGCCAAGCATACCTTACTGAAGCACTTGTTATTGTGACCGGAGCCCCAATGCCTTTCTGTCCTCGCACCCAGGGACCCGGTAGAATCCTGAGTGTCTGAGGGCCGCCGTCGAGAGTGTTATTTCATAGCCCACTCTGTTGGCCACTCTCTTATTGCTACTCTCCTGACACCAACGACCATCTGATCATCACTACATCCTTCCTAGTTTTGGCGCCGCCGCCACGGTTTTCGACTCCGTTAGTCTTACCGAATATTGCCACGCGTCCGCCTTCTAGTAATGAGTCATCTCGACTTGGTACTATTCGCCTCCAGACTGGATACAAGCCTGTACATTGCTTCAAGTTCTGCATGCTTAACTGCTAGCTGGACATAGCTTTATTGTGAAGGTTCCACCGCGTTTTCCGCGCCCGCTGCAGCTGTTTCAGCCCAACCGATCGTGATCTGTCCACGGTCGGTTCCAATGAACGACTTCATCCGTTCCCAGTTCAGTTTCGGTTATCAGAACAGAGGAGCCACGATTAACGACAAGGCTGGATCCTCGGAAATTGTATAGGCAAAAACTCAAGAGACATCCACATGAATACGAATCAGGCGTGTTTGACATTGGCGTGGTGACTGATGATAACACCATAAACCCGCTCGGGTTATATGGGGTGTACTGACGACTGTCACATAATGGGCCTCATTTCGGTAAATTGCTACACAATATGGTGAGGTATTCGCTATTTGCCTTGAATAAGATAGAATAACAGCCTGAGGGGGCGACATCCCAGTAAACTCAAGGCCACCGGTGGACAAAGGTGGCTAAGTTTATCATCAATACATGCCAAATATATTAATCGTTGCATAAAAGCCTTCTGAAAACAAGTAAAACAGTATATTTTGGATGTTAGAGTCCTATTTAAGAAGTCATCTTTGAAACTGACTTGTTTGAATGCACCAGGGACTCAATATATCGTATTTTTTGGCTTGGCACCTTTGGCCGAGCCAACGGTGGCGTATTTACTGGGATCCTGCAACATTATTATTCGATTACTAAGACCGCATGATACCGTTTAGCACGGTTACCGAAACAAATGTTTATGGTAATGATGCTGATACATGTGTCAGCCCTATAACAAAGTGTTTTCCATTTATGGCACTCCCGTTGGTTCACCTTGTCGAAAAACTAAACACCGTAGCTCAAAAATTTCGTCGCCGTAGTTTCCCGACTGCATTTGGCTCAACTGAAGCAATGACTGGCATCAACTTTTCTCACTGGTCGGAAACCTATTCCTATAAATGTCGGAGATTGCTCTTCAACTTGTGCCATCTGACTCTCAGTTCATGTGATTTGAAAGGGGAGCTAAAACAGCCGAAGCACCAACCATGTCGAAATTATGGACATGAAATTTGTCAAAAACCTAATGAAAACTTGCTGTTCCAGGGTCAGAGGACGTTCAGGTAATGGTAAGAAAACGGCCCCCGATTTTCAAACTAGGGAGATAAATTACAGTTGATTCATGTAGCACAGTAAAACACCCCGTCAGCAGGACACTCTGGGTTTTTAAAGGAACTCTTACTTATCCAGTAAAATGCAAACTTCCTGGTTAATGCAAGGGTTGAATAAGCAAACCAAATTGCTGGTTTGAGGGCTTGTCCTTCTGGGGTTCTTGGGATGGTGGGCAACTTACCTAATCAGGTGTAGGGTTGGACTTAATAGAAGCACACCTGTTAATGAATTCACTGATTCACGGATTCACGGATTGATACACAGGATCGAGGCTTTTGCCCAAGGTTCCCGGGTCGGTTTTGTTCTTGTCGTTCAGCGGCTGTCGTACACCTGAAAGGCACAAGCGAAAAAGGGTGTAGCGCTGCTCTTTAAGTTCTCAGCACGGGGCAGTAGGCTTGCGAGCACGAGGACTCGCATAAGAGAGTGTCTAACAGTACTTTGAACTGGGTTCTAGAGGGAGAGTGGACAACCTTCGGAGGACGGTTATTCCACACTGCTACTACACGAAATGAGAAAAAATTGCGCCTAATAAAAGTGTTCGCGCTGAGCTTGAAAATCTCACCATGTCCCCGCCGTGGGTTTGCTGCTTCAACGGTGAAAAACCTGTTGGTCAAACCTTGTTCAAACAGGGCATACGTAAGAACTAGGTCTCCTCGGAGGCGGTGATACTCGAGGGGAAGAGGTCAAGCGCTGCGAGATGCATTTCGTAGTCCACGGATTTAAGGCCGGCAGCAATTTTCGTAGCAGCTCGCTGGACACGCTCAATGAGGGTTACGTCCTTCGTGCGCCTTGACTAGACAACTTGGTTGGCGTATTCAAGAAGCGCTCTGACGTAGGCCCCATAGAGTATTTGGAAGTCCATGCGAGTAATACGGGAGAAGGTGTGCCTAATCATCCGTAGAACGGCGAATGCCTATTGGGCATGGTGCAGTGAGAAGGGCATGTTTGAAGGAAGCCAGATACCCAACTCCTTTTTGGTATCTATCCTCGTGATGTCTCCTGGTCCATTCTCACCATGCACGACATAGGCGTTCGCTGAGTCTCCTCCAAATGACATATGGACGCACTTCTCGTCATTCAGGGGAAGGTGCCAGTCCAACGACCACTGTTTTGCAGCGTCTGCATCCATTTGAAGGGCACTGGCATTGGCACTCCAGGATTTCAAGTCATCCGCAAAAAGTAGACATGGAATTGAAAGAACATCTGGAAGGTCGTTGACGTATATCAGAAACAGCAGTGGTCCCAAAACGGAGCCTTGAGAAACTCAAATGGAGACCGGCGCTGGGGAAGAGTTGGTCGAGCATACTTTCACTCGGAATGTTCTGTCTGATAGGAACGCCTTGATCCAGTGTAGGATTTTCCCTTGAATCCCGTAAGACTCGAGTTTGTGGAGCAGCGGGACGTGTAGAACTCGATCGAATACTTCTTTGTGATCCGTGTTGGGCGGCGAGAAAGATGGGTCAGCTTTGATCGTGGATGTTTGATGATGCGGGTTTCTGCCGAATCGCTATAGTGGCGAGATTTCAAGGAGGTTGCCTTGCCCGCACAAGATAGATAGGGGCATTTTTGGATATCCTCGGATATTTAGATATTTGGATATTTGCCGAAGACGGAAATTAAGTGATCTTCTTTTTCCTTCCGTTTTCCCGTTTATTTTTTCAACTTTTTTGTTCGTTCTCTTCTTTTATTTTACCATGTTGAGATGGCAACAAAATATAATGGTCAGAGGCACTGATAAGTGCTGCAAACGCAGGTCAGATTTTTTATTCTCTTACTAAACACTAAATGGGTGAAATTCCCTCCGGACAGAAAAAACTGGTAGGCTGCTGGACGTGGAATTTTTCCGGTTCGTAAATGAAGGTGATGGTGTCTTGTCATGCGCTTCCCGGACCAATATATATCTAACGGTAGGCAAGTTGTCTCTATAGCGGATGACTAAGATGCTGGTTTAGAGTAATAGAATCGCCGCTCATGTGGGCTTGCCTTACAATAGTGAATGATTGTTTCCATGGATTTGGCGGGCGTGAAACAATGCGTGTGGTAGTAAGGCCCTAATGAGCTCTCCGACATGCGAGGCTGTAGGGTCCATTCGGTGTAAGCCTCAATGTTATCTTGGCTTTACAAATCACAAACTCAAATAATAGGACACCTAGTTTGTTATGCGTGAAGCCGGTGCCATCGGGGTCGAGATAACCAGGGTCTTGTAAGCGAAAGGGTTCCACTAGGTTGTGGTGTCTAGTCAAGGTAACTAAGACCTAAGCAATTTGCTCTCATGTGTCTGGTTTGTCAGGCTTCTGACGCACCTAAGGCTCTCTGATTGAGTAATTCTACTGGGGCCACTTACGTTTTTAATTAACAGTGGTTTCCTATACATTGAGTTTGAGTAAAAAGTTAAATTGCTGCTGGTTTGTCCACAGAGTCTGACGCCATTATTGCAAACGTTTCGTCGATAGTTGATGTGGCATCATCAGTGAACTGTTGGAGGACTGAATAAGGCATAGTAATGGGCCAATGGTTGGCGCAACCAAAAGGAGCTCCACGCTAACTGAGCTATCGGCTTTCGTCCTAGTAGCAGAAGAAACTTGGAAAGACTGTCACGAACAGCTTATGGGCTGTTGACTTTGATGGAATCCAAGTTTCTCCTGAGTGTTCTGAGTCTGATATACACCTACTGCAAGCCCCATACGCATACCGGATAAAACTTCGAGCGCCTAACAACCCAGTGATAATTACTGATATCAAACATTTGCAATATTTGTAGGTCAACGATTAGCCACTTAAACACTCGTCACTCAATAGTTTGGAAAACGTGTGTTGCTGAACTAAATTTTGCAACTGAGTTTCTCAACCATTTCACAACCATTCCCAACCATTTCAGCTGGTGCGGCCATACCCCTTGCCCCACAGTTAGCACTTTATTAAAAGGACCTGCTGGGAGTGCTACCTCCAACGCCTGGGCTGTTTATGTGGGTATTTTTGCATATGGATACAAGTTTTGCACACTGCTTGCGTCACCATCTACTACCGCACCAAAAATACGCATCTCCATATTGAACGACTCTCGGCAACAACAAACTGAAGATAGCAGACCGCTAAACCCAAGAGGGGATCTGATGAACAGAAATGAGCAAGACTAACTTAGCCGTAGAATAATGATAAGCTTGATGAACTGCGAAAGGAACGACACTAAGGTAAAGTCAATCCCCTGCGAAAATCGAAGTTGAGACATCAAAGCTGATTGAGTTTCGTATGCAGCTAAAACACTTATTGGGGGTTTACGGCTACAGCAGCCGCCATCTTCTTTTTTAGAACAAAACTTCAACACATTCGTGTGAATAGCAAAGTTGTACTGACATCTTCAGAGGCTTGTCCGCCACACTCCGCCCCATATGACTCCCTGGGCTTCCCCGTGTGCAGCAACCAAGAGATATTGGCCGTTAAATGGTAACATGGAACCAAGTGACCAAGTTTTATGGCTTACAGTTAGAAATAAAAAACAAGCTATGTGACTGATTCTCTTGGAATTTTGGCAACGCACTTTTGCCAGAAAGTTTGTGATCTTCCGTCTGACGTTGTGGAAACCACTGCAAGAGACATTCGGCCTACACCGCCGCGCCCTCTACGGGATGGTCCAACACCTTTCATTTAATTGTTTCATTGAACTGGCTGCAGGGGCGTTCACGCTCAGATCACGGCATCGTGCCACAACCTCTCGCATTTCCAAGTCCTCCCATTTCCGTCCACTTGCATTGACGACGGCACAAATAGCCATAATTCAGGAGGTGCTCCATCTTACTATACAAGCACCCAATGCAATTCAGAAGAATTCAAGTAAACCACATTCGCTTTCTGAGTTCTTTTGTTGCACGTCCTCGCAGCTCCAAACCAGCAACGTGTTCTTGCAACACCAAGCCCAACAACCCCTCGAGAGTCGTTTTTTCAAGATCTGAGAGCGTTGCACCCCACGGTGTTTCGTGATCTTAATCACTTTTCATTAACTGGTCCTACAGGCCCCAGGTTAATCGCTGCCTCTAAAGCATTCCGCCAACCCATTTTTTTCTCCCCTCCACCTTGAGCCCACACGTCGAATGTACCTGCCCCATCACCCTGTATGGGTGGCATTAAAACTGATTAGTTGGTGATGGTTGCGGGATTCGTAGAATTAACGTTCACACAGCTATCGTCTGAACAGTCGGTCTCCTTTACTGGCGCAAATGTTTTCATGGAAGCACTGGTCTCGATTTTCGCTCCCATTGGATATCACCAGCAATTCACAACCTTGGCCGTGCCGGATTCGACCTCGGGCATCTAAAATGCCAGGCCAGCGTAAGACCGCTACTCCACCAGCGCATGTTGGATGCCTCTGAATTTTCATGTCTGTACAGTCGAACGTGTTCACTGAATAACAAACACAATTCCGCATCAGTAACTTCAAGTGAAATATTGCTCCATACCGGACTCATTCCTCTGCAATTGCTGGACCAACCCTAACGATAGAAAATGCTTTTACTAACTTCTAATCCCATAGCCAACTCGTTCATGTGCAGGTGGACATCTTCATCACGCTGGTCCCACTGCGAGAGTTTGATGGCTTGCCGGCAAATTGCAGCGTCTGCCATTCCCCTCCTAAACTTGTTAGCTTTGTACGTGCAAACTTCACCCGCCCGTTCCCACTAGGAATACCCTTGCAGTCGGGTAAATATGTGCACTTATTGCACGTCACTAACTATTTGTTCCCGTAATCAACATCTGATACTACGCGGTATCGACAAGTCTCCCTCCCCAATAACTCTGACCAGGGTCTTATTGCAATCACCAGTGCCCGTAATCTTACCCGTCTCTAAATTGACCTAAATTCTTGCGACAGAGGCTTTCCTTTTGCTCGCTCTCCTGGTGGGTTGTCAGTCTTGTTTTGTTATCCGTGGATTAAGTTGGTTCTCAAAATAATAACGAGCACATGACTTTGCCGCGGTTATCAATTTCAGTTCAACTTTACCGTGTTTTACTTCCAAAATCCTTCAGTAGCGTCGCTTACATCACCCTGATATCCGGGTTACTTCAAGTGTAACTGCTCACCGGGCTACTCCATGTTGCTTGTGTTTTGCCGTCGCCCGCCCTGTTTGGATGCTGGTCGTCTGTTCATTCGGTTTTGGCGCCATCCTATTCGTGTTGAAGCATGCATATTTTCGCATAGCCTTCTCACCTCCCCACATTTCCACGCACCCCTACCCAGCCGTTGTTGCGCCTCGTCCCTATCCATACTACAATGACCGTGGCCTAGCTTGTGCCGTCCACTGCGTGGGAAGAAACGTTATGATCAAACTACAGTCCAGCATTCCTCAGCAAATTTTACGGTATCAAACCCATTCCGAGGCCGAAGAATTTTTCATTTCTCTCATTCGTCCCGCTGCATGCCGAAATCTGTTTTCAAATGACAGGGCTGAGTCGCCATATTCCACGAACGGGTTGGCTTTTTGTTCTGTCTCCTTATCATACCGCGCCCCCGTTAACCTAACCTTCATTAAAAGAGCAATGCTTCAGGCTGCCATAATGAGAGGGAAACACAGGCCAAGCAAATGTAACTACCTTCCAAATAATATCCGCGACTCCAGCGTCCAAGAATTCGCTAGCTGAAGGGTTCTAGAATGAAAGGATAAGAAACCACCGCCACCAGATGGGCACAGTAATGCGGAAGCTATTGCAAGATAAATGAAAAAGTGTGATTGCCGATAAGAAAACAGCTATTGGTTAAATCGTAATCCAGGGGGCTTAGGGTTGTAGAAGTGCCTGGGTAAGTTATCTCATGGCCGTTTCCTGCTCCATGCATGTTGCAGTGTCAAGCCCAAAGAGATCTAAAAAACAGGTTTCCCAGTGTTCGCCTAGCGCTCCGTCGTCCAGGGTAAGCAAAACAGCACATAACTCCTGCATGTCCGCTCCGCAGACATGTTGCTGTTAAACACTGGAAGAATTTGTGAGTCCACCACCCCGACCACACTTTTCAAGGTTCCTTGAGTGTCGTTGGACTTCTGTCCCATCTATTCCGCGTACTAACTCCCTAACAAATGCTCCTGACCTGTCATCAACCACTGCTTACGCCTCAACTGCGTATTTCCCGCTCCGGTTCTCTCACCGCTACGGAGTCCAACACATTGTTATTAACCCTGAAACTTCCTGCTCCTCATGCCAAAGCAGTCTTGTTGCCACCCCCTATACCACCGCTAGCTAAGTAGCGCCTCTGTTGGGATAAAAAGTTCACGTCTGACGTCGAAAGGAAGAACAGTATAAGGGTGTTCACACGTCAGAGCACTACTGGTAATCGCCCACTGGAGGGTAGAGTGACCTAATCGGGCTCCGCGAGCAGCAGCCGCACCTCTTGTAGATGGCTTGAATGTTTGCTCACTGACAATTCACAGGTCTGTGATTCGCTGTTTCTCGTTTATCCTTACAGGTGCCTGTACACATTAACGTGGAGGTGCCTAGAGTAAATTCCCGGGTGTTAGGCCAATTTTGCATAGCTAGAAGATCCTTTTGAGTGATTGGGCTGTCGCAAAACGATCCTCCGCATCATCGACTAAGAGAAAACGTGTATTATCTACACATTTTGTTGTATTATTGGTGCACTCAAGTAAGGAATGGGACCAAAAACGTAACCTTCGCTGACCCAACGGGTGGCAACTGTGGCATCCTACGTAACCCCTGACCATAACCGTTATGTCTTTATCTTCCACGAAACAGTCCGAATAATCCGTTGTAGCACTGAGAGCTTTTCGAGTGCGCAACAACCGGAACCAATTGCTTTGTGGAAACTGTAGTAGCGCGTACCATTCTGTAGTCCATTGCCCAGTGCGTGACCTGCGTTCTGGTGCCTGCAGGGAGTTGGTGGAAAAGGCCTCCGTTTAACAAAATAATGCTGTGCTAATCTGAGCGGGCCGTTATTCCAAAGACAACAACCTATTATCCCGCTTAGATAGATTTTCATTTGTTTACACGGTACGCTCGTCAAACTTACCATACTGCAACTGGTTTCCTCGCACTGTAATACCGCACCGACCCGTGGACAGCATTTGTTCTCCAGGGACAACCCAAATAGCTGAGCTGGGAGTTCTTCAGTGACATCTGTCCGGAATTGCAGAACGTCAGGTCCGGACGATTCAGGAGCAGGGGAGTAGCAGATTATTCCCGAAGTAGAGCTCCCGCACACATACTCCTGATGCACACTTGCAACCTCCCGTAAACTCAAACCTAAGTAATCTAACAGCTTTTGGGCCGATTCTCCGTCTCCGTGAAATCCTCCGCTGTTCTGTAGATGTCGGGTAATATCCCTCTTCTCAGAACTGCCTGAAACCTCAAAGTTACAAAAACTCCCAACCTAATGGGAGCCTCTCAAGCACGGGTGCTTTTGCGTACCATCGTTGATGGTTGAGTGAAATTGAGGTCGTTCACCATTTTATAATTGGTTGTCGATCTGGTGTCCGTTGGTCTGCCCGCCGAGCTTGGCAATTGACTTGCAAACATTTTTTCACTATTCAAGGAGACATTAGCGTGCAGTAGGCTGGGCACTTCCCCTTTGTCTGCAGGGCATTTATATAGCTTTTTAAGATTATCTATCATCACTTATCCCGATTGGCTGGTTTGTTGACAGCGCTGTTCGGGAGTTTATCGGTCCGTTTGTGATCACTTTTCCATCATGGTCTGATTTCCTTTGAGTCCATCGGTTTTCTCGGTGCCTTTTAGTTTTTGTAACGTCTTCCTTCGCTTTGGCTGGCCCCATTGTGGAGTTGCATTGCGTTGTGCGCTGATCTCGACATCGATTGCACCACCATAAGGTATCCTGGTGCGCCAAGGTCAACTTGACACTTAATGACCAAGCGCCCGCAATCAAACTGATAAGTCCGCAAGGCTGTGGCTTTCCAGATTATCTTATGAGTTTTTGTGTGGTTGCTTGCGCTTGTGGTTGATAAATAGGGCCAATATTCAGATGTTTGTTAACAGACTTCCATGAATTCACTTGCTCTCCAAATTTCTACTTCAGACTTTATACGAACGCCAATCCAGTCAAACCCCTGCCATCCCCGATCGTTATGCAGAGGGTTGAGTGAAAGGTGGTCGCGACTTCTGGTAACGAGCCAATGTTCGTTTATTCTGGTGGGGAGCTTCCTTCTCATTTGTCTTGTACACCATTTGTCACAGTCCTCGCACTTGAGCCAAATCATTGGATCTAATCCTATTTTTGGTCTTCATACTACCTTCCGCAGTGTGAAGTTTTGTAAACAACCGTCATGTTGTGCTGTCATAAAAGCCCTGCCGTCAATTCCGCTATGTTCTTGATATATGGGAATGGCTCGTTTTCTAGCATTGTATGCCGTTGTACAAGTTGTTTTTGGCTTCCTGGGTATTCGCTTCTTTGAAGCGATTTGCATAGGCGTTTCTCTTCTTTGATCTTGCATTCTTCTGTACTGCAATGTGTCTCAATCAGCTTGATATGTGGCTGGATGCAGCTTTGGTTGCGATAATTTGGATGGTTTCGGAGGCTCAGAATTCGGTCCGTATTCGTCACCCTTCTTCAAACCTCAGTTTTTAACTGTCTGTTCGGCAATCTAGTGATGAAGACGTCCAGAACTGCCAACCTTTCTTTCCTTTGTTCTTCGACAATGAATTCGACGTCGTCCAAAACGTTATTTAGTAGTTATCTAACTCGTTGCAGTTAGCTCTTTTTGTTGATGACAAAAGTGTCGTCCACGTAGCGGATCCATATTTTGGAAATTTTACTGGGCAATACAACTTGTCCCGTCGTTTCTCCGTGATTTCTGTAATAAATTCTGTAACCGGCTGCTCCACTGATGTTTCACGTAGTCGGCCCTAATATTCTCAGTTGAGCTCAAAAGGTGCGACCAAGCATAAGTCAAGTACCAGTCGGGTGCCAGTTAAAATACCACCGTTATCCAATAATTCGGCTGCAACTGGCCCGGCAGAATAGAGTATACAGTAGTCTACAATAGCTTATAATGATCCAATATCAAATGAGACATTTATTTCGTCCCGACATATATTTACACTCTTCGATCTCTCCAAGAATTGCTCCGCATGTCAATCGGGATTTAACACCCACTGATGGGATGTTTAGACTTTTTCCGTGGTTCATTCGGATGGTTGAAGTGCGCTATTCCAGGGAGTGATACTGATGATCAGAAGGGTGTTGTTTCTTTGAGTAGCTCTGGAAGTCCGCTGAATGCGGGGTTGGCTCTCATCCTCAGATATTCCGTTGGTTAGGTATCTTGATTTACCGATATAGTCCGGTTTGTCCCTGATCACTTTTAGGCGCCCCTTGTAGGCTAGTAGAGTTATTATGTTTTCATCTTGCTTCCACTTCCTCGTCGCTCGTTTTAACTGCCGGAAAACACAATGGATGCCTTACTGTTTGTGTTAACCGGAATGACGTTTTGAAGAACCTACTGTCAAGCGCTTTCGTTGAGTCAGATAGATTGCATCACCGCCTCTGGGATAGATGAACTCTCTAGGTTTGTCGCGTCTTTGATGACAAAACCGTGCCAGTGCTGAGAACATTTACAACCCCTGTGAGTTGCCCAATCGGTTCTGGTCATCTTGGTTTGCAGCATGATTCTCTGTACTCACTGGCTATTCTCTAGTACTTTCTTATGCTCTTATGAGCGTCTGTCCTTGTAAGATTCACCATTCACTGACAACTCTGCCTACCATTGTCCAAGCATTTGGTTGGTTCGTTGGAGGCCGATAGGTCACGCTATGTGAGGGGACGCATTTCCGAAGGGATTCATGAAGAAAGTAGAGCCGTTGTCCTGTAGAGGTCTGTAGGCGAGTCTCCAGTCGACAATCAAGTGAGGAACGCCCGAAGTTGTCGGTAATATGCCGAAATATTGGTAGTCTGGGTGAGTTTATTGGACTTTGATGGCAAGTATTTAATGCCCCACATTTTTGGCGTGGCTCGGATCCTGTTGAATACACCCACGTTCTTGTCTGTTCCAAATCCCAGGCTTTAACTAAAATCATGCCGTCCACTCTGCGGAAAGTCCTGTAGTGTCTAGGCAAAGGAGAACCCTGAACTCACCTCCGGAACAACTTGACCTGGTTTAATAATTTTAATAATAATGTTTATTCCAAACTGGCAGGTGTCATACCGTCAGATATGATCATAAAGTTATAGTCGGAATAAAAGCATGACTGGCGTGGTTTGTGGGTACAGGGGATTGCGCGGCAGAAGGACAGTGTCATAAAAAGTGGGCATTATTCGAAATAGTCGTAGTCACCCTTAGACCGGCACCGGCGGGGAAGCACAGTCACTACTGCGTTTTTTCGATCTGAAGCAAGATCAGATCGTTAGAATCTAGGGGTGGCGGGCAAAAACCAAACGAGAGGGGCAAAGCAAGAGGCATCCTACCTGACACGTGATAAGAAAATTGCAAATTGCGGAAAATGAGAAACCAGACCAACGGATCTGGTGAAACAACAGAGATGGCGCATTCCAGCCGGTCAATTTTAACTAAAACCTAAAACTACCAGTGAGGCCTCGTGGCCTTGGACTTTTGGGCATATGGCCAGGGTCACAAAAAACCTGAGCGGGGCTGATGAAGTGGAGGGATCAGTAATGCGGACAAATGTTAGCGAGACTCTCAGAATCATGGTGTACAGTAAAACTGTGGAGACCCACTGGTGTCGCTGTTGTAGTGGAGCCGGGTGCAAAAGTTCCTTGGAAGACATCGGGGACAATAAATTCCTTACTGTCCATTTCATAATTTGTGACCAGCAGGTCCAGTGTTGAAGGAATTTGACGCCCAGTTACCCTGTATGCTGCTTCCTTGTAGCGGCTTTTGAGCTGCAGCTTGCTAGAAAGGAGCTGGAAAGAGGACCACCATAACTTTGTAACCCCTCGCACAATCGCACCTTGTGTTTTAGTAGAAGTGTTCCGGTGGCCCAGCGTTTGAGCGCTGTCCTTAACGGAAAAATGGGGACATCGATAATCACACACGACTATTGGCCACTATTCTTCCATTTGCAGGTGGCTGCTCATCACTGGAATGTTACTCTATGGGGCGTCTGCAATCTGACGGTTGTTCCTGGGCTAATACCCATCATTTTGGCCAACATTGGACCCCAATCGCTCCAAAAATACAAATTCAAGAAACGGGATAGCAGTAGCTGCCTAAGGTAATAACGGCATTCCAAAATGTGATATTGCATTCTCCAGATGTTTCCTCTTCCTTATCCCGGTGTTTCTTCAAACTTGGTGGCATTTCTTTGTGTGCTTCGTGGTGAACTTTTGCACGCCTATTTGTCTTGCATATGTAGTCCCTCAAACTTTCACTTGCACTTAGTTTTTCACACAACCGATCTTCACCGATGACTGTTCGCTTTGCCTGAGTGGGCGCGGATTTACAATTATTCCAACACCGGTTTGATGGTAGGT
The DNA here is from genome assembly GCA_004794785.1 of Opisthorchis felineus. NCBI lineage: Eukaryota > Metazoa > Platyhelminthes > Trematoda > Opisthorchiida > Opisthorchiidae > Opisthorchis > Opisthorchis felineus. Next base: position 110,598 of record SJOL01005358.1, read on the forward strand.
TGTGTTACCCGGTACAACGCTCCAAACAAACCTACTCTGTCCGGAGTTTTCTCCACGCTTCATCTGGCTGTACACTGCACAGCTTAACACACTCTTCATGAATATATTATAGACTAAATATTGTCATCTGGGTTTTTCATAATCGACTTTTTTTGGTCTATTTGATCGAGCAGCTAATCTCACATACCCCATACGCGAAGGTTTCTGAATGTGTATGCCGCTGCGGCACATCTTCAGGCACAGGTTTTGTCCCATAAACTTCTTGGATAGTTCAGAACCGCCGTTCACCTACACTGTGAGCTAAATGTCACCTTTTGCTGATTGTTGTTCGGGTTTCATTTCTGGTCAGACTTTATCTTAGGTTCTCTTGAACACACCGAGTACTGTAGTCAAGTGCTCAGAGTATCCTAGTTTCCATCCACGAAATTGAGTTCATGCCCCCAACACACAAACATCTTTCACTGATGGGTCCGCACTTAATCCAGTTTCTTTTTGCAACATTTATTCCTTCTCACCTCTAGATTGTTGTGCTGCGGTGACTTCTTCTCTCATGTGCGGTATATCGAAATTAAGAATCCGGGTGTTTCTTCCGATCATGTAATCGACCTATGTATAAAATATTCCTGAGTTTGCTGAGACTGGGGAGGCCGTTCATATAGGCATAGGAACATTAAGAGATGCCACAGTTAGGAGACATCCAGATCTTTTGATATTTATGTCTAGCCTAAGACCGTCTCTGCGCTGCAACGATGAATCTGTTTTGCCTTAGTTTGGACCCTGATCTTGAGCACCGGAGTCAAATACAAACATCGGGGTAAGTTCCATTAGCAGCAAGACTTTTTGGCAAATGCACTGCCTATTTTTATACGCTTCATCCTGCGTAACCGCCTAAATTACAAGAATGTTCAAGTTTTTATGAACGATCCAGGTTTTTGGATGGTCCCCGATGCTTAGGTGCCATTAAGGCCCACCGTCAGTTGTGCAGCCCAGTTTCTTCTTCTTCCTTTCCAGTTAAGTAGCCTGAATTTGCGACCAGAAGCGATAACCTGGCGCATGAAGTTTAGACTCCTTCTGCCTCCTCAATATATACACGTGCTGTACGCATTCAACTACCTTAATGAAATACTTGACCTAGAGTCGAGAAGACGGGTTGTTTATCGGTTCAGTTCAAATTATTTGGCGGGTTGTCCCCGGTCAGCTGATCTTCCGCTGTTAAAAGCTGGGTCGTCATGAATGTTGCTTGTAACAGATATGACGACAATCTTCCTATATTATTTGTGGATTTTAATCAAGATTACACGTATGTGATTGTGTTTTACATGTTATTAATGATGTTTTTTTCGAATTGGCATTTAAGTATTTTTCTTACCCTCGTTCTAGCTAGGCAGAATGTAAATCCTGATACTGTGCAGCATCGGATGTAAAGATGAAGTACAAGGTTTATGGCGTAGCTTATCGCCAGTAAAGTAGAGTGGATGAACTGCAGAACGCGCAGAATAACGCGAATGGCTACTCCACGCGCTCATGGAGTCACGGCTCTAGTTACAGTCTGGCGCACACTTAGCTACTTGGCCATTTTGAGAGACGGCGGCGGCGAAGAAAAAAGCAGGGAGAAGAGACAACCGACAGAAAACAATTGGAGGCTGGTGATACCGCGATGGCACACTCATACTGTACCCTGGTTTTTCGTATCAGCATCCTCTCTGCATCAAATCAGTCAAGGCGAGTCAAAGCTTACCTGGAAACGGTCGTGAACCACCCTCATTGTGTGGTATTGAGACAAAAGCTCGCCCTCGAGCAAATACTCCATCGTGATCTCCAGTTTCCTCAAGTCTTCCAGGTCTCGCTGTAAAATCCAAATGGTTATGGTCCACCGAATCAGATCGGGTGTTATCAGAACGTTAAGTGATTGAACCAGAGACAGCCATCATACCAAAGAAGGACGAACGCCCAACCACCTCGCTGATCCGATCTTTGTCACTTCATCCAAACAAAGCAGAAGTCAGAATGCATGGAAAATGCGCATTAGTGACTCCCTATTAACCTTTTCCAGACACCCCATCTGGGGTATCTATTTGGTATTGCCTACCGTATCACTAGGCGTCTTTGCTATTCTCTAGAAAGGTGTGAACCCGTCGGTATTAAGAGCCGTTAGTCTTCTCGTTCTGCCACCTGTCGTGGGAATCGTATTGTCACTCTTCATCCTGTACCCTCTCCGTACATCCTTTAGATGTTTTCGGTAGGTCTTGGTGTTTGGTACGCGTCTGCTTTTGTCACCTCACTCGTTGACTAATGGTTTACGCAGACTCGGCTTCGACAGGATCGGCGCTGTGAGCTGATAACATCTCTGTTCGAACCACACTGACCGGGAGGTACGTGGTTCATTTGGTCGTCAAAAGCTTCTTTGGCCCACTGAAATCCTGTTGGCTGACCATTCGTCTCGCCACTGAAGTAGTCCCTGGATGAATCATGTCATCTCCGCCCAAACCCGGTGGGAATTCCCTCTGAGCAATCTCACGCCCGAAGATACAAGTTACGCACTGATTCCACTGTCTGAATTTCGGTGTGTAGCGTCCTCGCTTGGGCTGTTGTCAGTTGTGGTAATACGCTGATTCTGGGACGCAAGAATCTCCAATTACTGCAAACATATATATGCCTCCTCTCCTTTTTCTTCCATTTTTGCATTGGCCTCATCATAGAATGCACTTTTCAAGGGCCGTGCACCCGGATATGGAAGCCGTATTTGGGAGGAGATGAGTGGACTTGAAGTATTTGGATGGCTTTCGGTTATTCACGATCATGCATTCGCACAAACTGCCCTAGAAAGAATGTCAGTAGTTGTCCATTCTTCGGTATGCGTTCTGCACCGTCAAAGTGCAGTTTTCAGGATTACCCACTTCCTTGTATTTATTCGAAACTTCGGATTGGAGTTGAGTTTGTTCATGGGTACACTTTCCCTGGTAGCTGTGTAAGCCGTAACCGTGCAGTGATTGCTAAGGGCAGTGCATTCATCATCAAAGCAAGGGCAGTATTCGTTCGCCTGCATAATCTTTTGCGTCAGTCTAATAAGTCTAAGGGTTTTATTAACGAGGCAACTTTAAGAGCAGCCCTGCTAAAGGCCTCCTGATAGGAAGAAATTGAACGCCTTATACATTTGACCACCATTGCCCTCGCAGCGTAGTCATAGTTAGCTGGCTGCAGCGGGTACAGAGTGAAGTGGTGCGTGGCAGTATCTAAGCCATCGGGCTTCTTTCGGGTAGCGTGGTAACTGTACATGGGGAGAGTGCGGCAGCTGAATTATTGGTATTACCATTTACTGGATGGAGTAGTTCGGACATATCCTTACACAGGTCTAACCACCTTCTACTAACGAGAGCATCGTTTTTGCTTCCTCACCCACGCTGGCAAAAACATTCAAGGACAACCCGGAATATGGCCGCGCGAAATAGAGAAGCTTATTCAAACTGGGTGCTCTGGGATTTTTGCACCCTTCTGGTTTGGTCCGCGTGATTCTGCTAGCAATTGGGACATGGCACTTAACCGATCCCAGCGGTGTTCATGCTGTCACACACCGGAATGTTTAGTCAAAGTGTGTCTGTCGTTACATGCTGGGTGCCCGTTGAGTGAGGTGCGCAAAGGACATTCGATCGATCTAATTGATGGGATTTTACTCCGAGATAGTGCTCAGGTGTTTTTTCTGTGGCTTCTATCCATTTTTCTTAGGGCCTTTCACAATAAGCCCTTCTCCCCTTCGCTTTCATTCTGAACCAGGGTAGCTAGGCAGTTCAGGATAGCTCACCAGTTAAGATACAATACTATTAACCGGGGGGTCCATGTTTCGAACGTTGCACTTCAATTGCTCCTGTCTAGGCCTGAGCAACACAGCACAGTCCCAAACCACGTGCCCCCTTCGAGTTACACGGTAGCCAGGTACCGAAAGGAGGCTATCTGCTATCTGTTTTGTTTTCATAGAAGCTGAGTACCAGTTTCTAATTTTGGTATAATGCCTTCCATGACGATGACGATGATGGTGCGGGTGATAATAGCGGGAGCTCTTGAATCCTTTGTCCAGCTTGTTGGATTGGCGTCATCTGCATCGAGCAAGACCTTGTACCACCATGGCTTCTTGTTTGGCACCCTTGCTGTCCTTCTGCTGGTGCTTCTGGTCCCATTTGTACTCCCGGCAACGGTTGCGGAATAAACATTCTTACCGGTGATGGTCCACTAGGTTCACTTAATCTGCGAACAACGCTTTTCTCTACTATACAGCTCTTCCGTTCCTGCGAAGTTTACCTGTTGTTTCTGGGTCTATGGTTTGCTTCAATAACCACAAACTAACGCCGTCTTTTGCCGCCTCTAGTTTTCTTCTGGCTGACTGGTGAGCTGTTCGTTCTTTCAGTGGTATTCTATGGCTGGTGTTCTTGAAGTTAGGTTACTTTAATGCTATATTTCTCCTCTTGCTCAGTGGATTTGTAAGCTGCACTCCCGCTAACCAGCGTACAACTTGGAAGCGCCTGATCGTATCCCAATGCATTTTATGTAAAAGGCTTTTAGCAGCGGTTTGGTTGATCTGTCTACCTTTCTGTTTCCCTGCATGTTGTGTCGGATCGTTCGTGTTTTATCCCTTCCGTGGTTCGAACCCGACCTTTGCCTCTCAACTTCTCCTGCCTAGGTTTGGGCAACCTGGCAGTATCCTAGCTCTGGTGGTTCTTTCGGGTCGCAAGGCAGATAAGTACCAAAAGGATGTTACAGCTGAACGATTATTATGTCCCTTTCTAGTTAGTGAGTTCATTTATGACTATCTCGAAACTGGTCCCAGTCTACTTGCTTTGGCGCACTCAAAGATATGCTCGTTGACCAACCAGTATATTGCCCATTGCTGCGGCGTCTTTGTCCCGCAGGTGGTTTTCCCGGACCGTTCTTAAATAGGCAGCGCGAAATGGCTCAGTCATTCAGGTGACCGGGAGGTCCATGGTTCTAATCCGACCCCGACATCTCGACCGCCTCTGTCTAGGCTCGGTCAATCTGGTGGTATCTCAGCCCTTGTTTTTCCTTTAGGTGTCATGGCGGTGAGGCACCTAAAGGCTCCTACAACTGAACTACACTTATTATTATCATTATTTTAACTAGGCCCTCGGTAGCCGAAACGTGACAGTTTTTGCTAACTATTTTGGGTTGAGGACCGGCATTGTCCACCACTCAACTCCCATTTCGATATATGAACTTCATGCTTCTTAGCCGGACTCTATTTGTTTCGGTAAGGTTTTGAAAGCCACCATTGTATTCACAGGACTTCCAAAAGACCACCAAACCATAGTCGCACATCCAGCAGGATCTAGTGTCACTGAACACGCCATTTACAGTCCAGCTAGAGGCACTGGAAGTTGTGGAGCGTTTTATGTACCTTGGAACTTGTATTAGTTCTGATTGTAGTGTGACAGCTGAGGTCGATGCACGAATCTGCAAGGCTCGGGTCGCGTTTGCTAATTTGAGACATCTGTGGTATCAAAGCGGTATGCCCCTGAATTTGAAGGGACGTGCGTATCACGCTACAGTGCGGCCTGTTTTGTTGTATGAATGAGACTTGGCCTCTTCTAGTAACGGAACTAAGACGTCCTCAGGTGTTCGACAGTCGTTGTCTCAGGACCATAGCTCGTGTGGTTTGGTGTCGGAGAATCCCTAACGAGGCAATTCTTAAGCGAGTTTTCGTTTGTGCAACGGGAACGTTCATTGAACAATGTGTCCAGCACCGGAAGGTGCGTTCCTTAGGCCATGTATTGCGTATGCCGAACCATCGTTTGTCGAAGAGAGTGCTGTTTTTCGTGCGCGATTCGGAGTGGCAGTAGCAGAGAGGTGGACAACCCTTGAGCTCGCAGAGGCGTGTGAAAGAGCTTACGAAACATTTGGGCACTGTCGGTGCTACTTGCCTTCCACGATTGAGACCGCGTGATTCCCATTGCGTCCGGTTGGAGACGCTGCAAGATATGGCTGCTAATAGATGTCGATGGCGTTCTTGTTGTCAGTTTCTTTCCAGATTTTGTGAATTAGTGTCTGGAGGTGTAGGCACCTCGGAGTGATTGTAGTAAGCTTGCACTCAATCCCTTCTCTATCCACCTTTATGCTTTTCTTCACAATAAAGCTTTCAAATAAACCATGGTTGTACGGCAGCGAAGCACGAGTGTTTAACACTGATGTCGTGCTGTCCATGATGATGATGCTGATGTTGATGCAGGCTATAGTTCTCCCTGACAGCGCCCAATTTTTTGATCTAGTCCGCGAGACAACAAATCGAACTGTATATTTCTATACCTAAGGAATTATACTTCGGCCAGCCGGTCCCCTTATGACCATAAACGGTATCACGATATGTCACGAACTTACTGCACATTATCATGCTTTGATGGTTTGCATACATCGCCTACCGACTGAGCTAAGGACTATCCATCTGATACTCGCAAAGTTTCCCAGACCAGACTGGCATCAGACTGGTCTCCAGTTTGAGGGCCAGAATATATTCAGCTCCCTGCTAATGAGAAGTTTGACTACTCCAGTAGTTTCGTGTCAAGCAACGCTGCCCCACGGCCAGGTTATTAAGCTGGGGCGCTCTATCATCCTGCTTTGTAGGTTTTGGATTCTCGACAGTATCTCAGCCACGAAGAAGGATGAACTTCACAAATACATTTAACTTCACCGGCAGTCGCGCGGTATCGTCCCCCAGTTTGGGTTATTTTACGTGCTCAGCAGATCAGTAAAGGAAAAAAGGCTACTGGTGGTTCCTGTTATCTGACTTCATCCTTAACTTGTAACCTCTCTCCCCTTCGTTTAACAAACACTCCTGTGGGTCTCAGCCGAAGGCGCATCAGGCTTCCGCCGGTGCACTGCACTGCGCTCCGGTGCACGGTTTGAGTTGAAAAACTGAACGGAACTTGCGCCAGAGGAAGTGACCAGTAGCATGCCACAGCTCACACCCATCGGTTCGCGGCAGCTTTCCAGGCCTTGTTTCCTTGTTCTCATCTCAACCTTAGGAACCTTAGACGCATCGGCCGACAGACCGCTCTAGCAAAATTTCGTTATTGATAGGTATTTGATGTCCACTGTTGGACTCATGCTGTAAACAGGCTTCTACCATCTTCATTTTCTAGGAGATACGAACTACGGAATCCAGACTATTCTGCAACTGCTGCAGCGTTGAAGTAGTCATTAGTTACATGGCCGGGACCTACTTGCTTGGTTGGTTAGTTCCTTACAAACCACTGTCTGTCTTCCATAAAGATTCGCACCGGCTGGGGTGCCATCCGTTCTCTGTTATCTTTGTCTCTGCACCGGGAACGCCGTTGGCTGCTTGACTGAACGATGGCTTCCAGTGTTATTAACCATTGATGAGTCGATTCCGGGGGCCCTTGTAATGAGAGGCGGCTACTGTCAGCCCGACTGATTTTACGGGTTAGTGCTGTCACACTTCGTTGCTAGATCAAACACTCCTCCTCTCGGTCGTTTCCACTCAGGACACGGCTAGAAAAAGAGCTCTGCGTTGTAAACAGTCTTCCGATGTGTGAAGTACATGTCCCAACGAGCGTTACCTATGGAAAGTGATTAACTGGTCCATTGCAAGAAAATTACTCTCCTGAAACCATGTGGCACTCATCATTGCCAATCCCATATTCTGAGCCCGAGATAGCTCAGTGGCTAAGGTGCAAAATTACTGATCGGAAAGTCCGTGGTTCGTGGTACCTCGATTGCTCCTGTCTAGGCTTAGACAGCTCATCTCCTCAGCTCTCGTACTTCTGGTGACAGGGCGACTAGGCACCGGAAGAGTTATAGCTGAACGATACGAATCTCTTGTCCTCAGCACACCCGCTCAGTACTTAGGAGATGCCAATGGTCGTTCACCGAGAGTTTTCTTACATTCCCTTCGCGTAGACTCCAAGCTTCTGGATCGCACGGTCACCGTGTATACTCTACGTCTGACGTCACGTCGGTGCTACAGATGCCTGAGGTTGGCATAAGCTGCCCTTACCTTCCCGATTCGAGAAATGGCCTGATCTCCAGCCAGTCCAACGGAACTTACACAGCTGCCCAGCTAAATAAATTTATTTCCCACGGCGATTGAAGTTTGCGCTTGATCCCACCCAGTCTTGTAACAGTGCTTTGCACTTCGCAGGTGTGTAGCGTAAACTAAACCGTGCGGGGGAGTCATTTACTTAAAAATTACTTGCGGCCTTGAGGGATATAAACCAAGGAGAGCAATATTGCCTGTGTACCCAATGTGTGTGAGCCAACGCCTTGAGAGCATTTCGGTCCCGGAAGTTTTAGAGGTAGACAAAGGTTTCAAATATCACCTCAGTAACAGGTTTCAGGAAGGATGGCGGTGCAGAGCATTTTTCACTTAAATCACTGGACGTGATGAACTCAGGCGAAAATATACTGTATACTCGTACGCATCCGTACGCCTCTATAAGTGACAAAAATTATACGGGGACTTAGTAAAGCACTTATAAAGTTGCTGAAAACTCTTCGACGACCCATGACCAGTTTCACCCTTCCTGTAGCTCATCACAGTCGCCTAGTTTTCCCCAACTTTATGCTCTACCTGAACATCGTAAATGCGAGATTCAGCTGGCTTCCAGGTTAGTCTCCCGTGAAAACAAATTTGAGTGTATAGGTCGAATTTCGTGGAATTTGGGTCCAAGCAGAACATAAGGTTGACGGAAACTCGGCGACTGCGCCTACCAAAGAAGGGTGAAACAGATTATGGACTGTCGAAGAGTTTTCAGCAGCCTTGTTAGTAGCGTATTACGTCTATACAATGCATTGCTATATCTCGGATATCGTATCAATTGAAATATGAGGCGGCCTGGTGCAGCACATCCAGTTGAATGACAACGTAATGAACGAGAGATTCGTCTGGGTTCCAGGCGAATCTTCCGTCAAATTGGTATGCAGATGAGTATATAAGTCGAATTACATGGGACTTCCTTGATCGCCAGGCACCGCTATAGTTTCTTACGATAGGCAGGGTTCAAGGTAGCTTTCGGACTGAAAAAATGAACGTTTGAAATACTGGCGCAGTTGGAGAAAAAATGCCTCAAAGTAAAGTTATGGTCGATGCGTCCTGGATCGGGGCGTAACCCAGCTTGATTCTCATGAGATTATCTCATTTGGTAGTCGATAAACCTATGCAGGATAGTGTCAGGTAGCACATTAGGTGTTATGACCAACACAAAAATGCCAAAATGGCTTTCTCATGACGTTCTCGTCATCATCAAAGACAGCAACATCAGTGCTGATACTGATGCTTCACTGCCGTACTGTTTTTCAGATTTGGATTACGGTCGGAGCACCACATTCAACCGGTATTCAACTAGAGTTTATTGTAGGGTTGTCAGACTTCTCACATGGGCTTCACCGCCTTTGGAAAGTGCACGGTGCAGATCACCCGGTGCGGGTGTTATGTCGCTTTGGAAGAGCGATATCTCGCACTGGATTCCTGTTGATAATGTCAGAACTTGCAGTCTCCGAACATATCCCTTACAATTTAAGGAGAATCATTGGAGATTGTGGAAAACTTTACATACCTTGGTGGTTGTATTAGCTCTGGCGGAATTGTGTCTGATGAAGTCAGTTGGAGAATCTCAAAGGCTCGAATCACGTATGCTAATTTGCGTCACTTGTGGCGTCAAAAAGGCATATCAATAGATCTTAAGGGTCGTGTGTACCAGGCTACAGTAAGGGCTGTGTTGTTGTATGGGTGCGAGACATGGCCTCTGCGGACAGATGATGTGAGGTGTCTTCAGGTTTTCGACCACCGATGCCTCAGAAGCGTGGCTGGTTTTGGAAGGCATCAGCGTGTTAGTAAGGAGGTGATTAGAAAACGGGTGTTTGGTTGTGCTGCAGGTACCTCAGTCGGGGAAAACATCCAGCACCATCCGACTACGACGGCTCGGTCGTGTGCTACGCATGCGGAAACACCGTCTACCGAGACGAGTGTTGTTCTCCATGCCTCCTTCAGTATGGCGCAAACCGCGAGGCGGACAACGTATGACTTGGCAGAAGGGCGTGAAAGAGATCACGAAGAGTTTGGGTGTTGTTGGTGTTGTACGCCCTCCAGGATGGAATCCGCGTGACCCCGCCTGTGCTTAGCCGGAGACGTCGCAAGAAATGGCGGCTAATCGATGTCAGTGGCGTTCGTGCTGTCAGTTTCTTTCCAGATTGTTTGATTGAGCGCTTGGAGGTGTAGGCACCTCAGAACGCTTGACATAGGCCAGCACTAGGTCCCCTCTTTCACCCACTCTTTTTCTCTTTTTTTTCACTCTAGGGCTTTAAATATAATTATATATATATATATATATATATATATTATAGGGTTGTACGACAGTGAAGCATCAGTGTCAACACTGATGTGGCTGTCTTTGATGATGCTGATGATGATTATGACTGTTTACCGCATCGACTTGCCTCGGTCTAAATTAGACCAGACATTCACATAGCGGAAAGACGACTGTTTGCTGGAATCTAGTCAACTAAAGGCTTTCTACCCTGGGGCTGAGTGCTAATTCCATGTCACAGCTACCTCAAGCTAGTACATCAGCCCCACTATATGTTGAAGGAGTAAAATGTGAAATATCTGAGTTCGTTCTAGGTGGTTTGAGGTGCAAAACCGAAGTGGGATCTTGTATGGCTATTTCGGCGACAGTTCACAGGACTTGAAAGCAAAGTGTCAGCAAGAGATGTCTATTGCCGAATTCGACACAGACTGCGGACATAGAAAGCTGACGTAAGTTATTTTGTTTTGACTGGGTGATAGTTTGAACACGAAACAGTGGTTAAGGGACTGGCGGATGGATTAACCGCAGTGAACTGATTGCTTGGTGGGGACGGCGTGTGGTTAAAGACCGGTAAAAGAAGAGCTGCAAGAGTGAATGGTATTTCCAAGTTGCCCAGGTTGAGGGAAAAGGTATGCTTGATGTACCCCTAAGCCTTTGGTTTAAAGGTCATACTCAAGATGACATGAGAGAATGCAGGGTTTCGCTCCGGTACCCCGACCGTAGCCTTGGACTCCAAAGTCTTACCCACAAAGCAGTTGGATGATCCTGCCCTGAGCCCGTGACTCACTAGCCTGAACAGCTTAGTTATGGGGACTGACCTAGGAAGTGAGGCATGGATGTCCAGCTGTCGGTGCTATGCGAGTAGTAAGTCCTTTTGGAAAAGAATCCGGCTCAAAAGCCTGACCGCAAGGCAGCGGGTGAGTACCGGCATACTGCTGCTACAACACTGCAATTTTCTCAAAGAATACCTCGCTGTACCTGCTCCAACCCCCAGCCTGGAGGATCAGGAAACTGGTCAGCTGGCCTGTATTTACTAACTGACCTGGTGTGGGAAACCTTGTGGCTGTCAAACGGAACCCCCAATGTAGCCCAGTGGGTCATAGAGGTACACCAACCGCCACAGCGCGATGAGATCCAGTCTCTTTGTAACGTACGAAGACGAGTTTTCTGCATGCCTTCTTCAGCTTGGTGCAAACGGAAGGTTGATATAAGGTTGGATGTAGTAGGTGTGAAAAAATACGGCAAGTTAGATGTTGTGTCTGCAGTCCATCTTCAATGATGGGGTTCCGGTGCCTTTATGCACTTGGCTAGAGTGGTTACAAAATATGACAGATAATCGATGTCAGTGGCATTCATGCTGTCAGTTTTTGTCCAGACTGTTTGACTGTGAAGTTCATTAGGTCCCTTCCTTGTCTACTCTCCCTGTTTCGTCTTAGGGTCTTAAAGGTGACTAGGTAAACCTTGTAGTGGTACGACAGCGAAGTATCATTGTCGGTGCTGATATTGCTATCACTGATGATTGAACTCGCGATAGTTCAGTAGTTAAGGCGTGAATTCACTGGCCGAAAGGTCCGTGGTGAAAACCCACCTCCGATATCTCAACTGCTCCTATCTAGGCTTGAACAACCTGACAGTACCTCCCCTCGTGTTTCCTTTGGGTGGCTTGGCAGATAGGCACCGGAAGGATGTTGCATCTGAACGATTACCTTTATTATTACCATTATTATCATTGTCGCTGATGGTGGCGATTGTAATAACAATATTGTTATTCTAGGAGCATCTACACCAGACCTGCCACAGAGACGGACTTCAGGTGTACTAGGCAAGTGCGACCAAGTGCTTTTTCTGTGCTCTGTGGGCACATGTTATTTCCTCGTTACCCAGGTTAAAAATGAGGTTTTGGTTGAGACACCTCATTTTAGGCCTTTGACTCAGGTCTGACCCACAAGGTGTTTGGAGCATGTCGGATTTCGTTCAGTCTTACCCACGAGCCAGCAAGTTTTAGCGCATTTTTGTGGGTCCCTTCGGAGCCAGTGGCTCAATGTTCCGACCCACATTGCTGCAGGGGGTAGCCTATCCTTAGGGTGCGCGGAATAATGCATAGATGCCTGGTCTCTGATGCTGCGGTACACAATGAGTAGGTTTAGGACTGCGTAATTCTTTTGTGGATATTTAGTGGTCTTTCGATCGCAGTATATAATTTCCTGGTGGTCACGTTCAACCACTGGGTGATCATGGTGCGGCTCTTAGGACCGACCCTTTTCAACTCGGAGAAGGGTGGAATCGCTGCTTCCACGAATGTAAGCCTGTTGGCTGCTTAGGGGAGATACCTTACTGACTTTCTATTCCTATAGCATACAACAGTACGACTTTGTTTCCAGGCCGCTTCGTAACATGGTTGCTCGTAGTGCGCGGGGTTTGACCTCTGTCTGGATGCACTCCATTTAACTTAGCTTGGGTGAGCCTTGAAGAACGAAGTTCCGGAAACTGCTTTTCCCTCTGTCGGTCTCCAGAACTATGATAGTGTCTGGCTGTTATCTTCAATGCATAGCATACCCTCCCCATGTTCTAATAAAACATCCACTGACACCACTGTATTGACACATCAATTATATCAGCTACCGCATCTAGTGCGTATCTATCTACCTTACCCCGAATCATCGGCTGCGTACAAATCCAGGGGTATCTTTCACCTAAGTTCACTTCCTCCGGTGGTCTAAGACAAAACTGTTCCTTCTCATCATCGAATATGCTGTTGATGTGTTGCTTGGAACTCTTCTCTTTTCCTCCGACCCCCGTGCTGAAATGCTCTAAGAGCCTTCACCCACAGACATTGAGTTCGTGGGCGATATTTATCCCAATGGTGCGGATCCCTCAGGTATGCTAACCACTGTAAACAAACCGAATAATTCTGCCGTACATAACGACAAGACATAAAGAGAGATGAAACCGAATCCCATGCTTGTAGACCAACCAGTCAAAGTAGTTGTTAAATCCGTTCACCTGGGTAGCTATGTACTTTCTGACGAACTGAATAAAGATTGGATCACTTCTAGAGTAGGAAAGCTAATGGAATTCTTTGAAAACTTCCAGTACGTATGAAATCGGTGTGACTTAGGTTTGTCTTTCATTGGTAGAATGTGCGGCAGTGCGACCTATACTACTGTGTGGATTTTGGATGTGACCTGTACGCTTAGAGGGCGTACGAAAACTGATGTTTGACTAGCATGGAAGCACTGCCCGGGTCTGGTAGGGATCTCCATCTAACAGTACAGAGGCGTGACAGATGGTCCTTGGAGGGAGGAACTCTCCTGCGATGGACGAACTAATCACACTCCGCAGGTTACGCTGTTTGAGCCGTATACTTCGCATTCCGGAGAACTATCCAGCTCGCACATCTCTTTTTGACAATCCATTGGCTGAACGAGAATGTTCAAAATGCGGATAATCAGTCTCAATCTCGCATCGAAGCAATCGCGTTCAATGGGTAACCGTTTGATCTTTCAATTCAGACAACAAATAAACAGACAACAAGACAAAAAAATCAGCATTCGCCTGCTAATTTAACTATTGCATCCTTATTCTCCGATTTTGGTGGTTGAAACTAGTAGCCGGAATAAACATATCATCGATGCATTCTTCATAAGTCGGTAGCAATTAAACCGAAGTTTTAACTAACCAGGTAGACATAACAACCTTGAGGCCTTTAACAGACCTGAGTAAGCGAGGAACTTGGAATAAAAAGTACATCCTTATCGGGCCACACACACGATCAACTTAAAACGGACCCACCCTATTGATGGTACATCTTTTCTTACAAAAAACCGGCAGTTTGACTTCACGTCATCATGATGTCAGTATCGAATGAGTAACTAGAGGTTTGAGCTTATTCTGTTTTGGGGAGCTGTCCACTCACAAAAGCCGCGCTAGTCTGAGCGCCACTCAGTGTACAATAGGTGGAATGGCAGTTCATGTTATCCTTTTAGTGCTGTGTGCACAATGTGGCAAAACCAATAGTGAGGTAATTTTTGAAGAGTCGCACTTCGTATGCTCGTACTGTTTACCGGTTCAAATGACAGATTGCGGTCAGGCAACTGAAAAAAAACAATGGTGAAGTAGGGTGGTCAGACCTATCAGACTATTGTAACAGCGGTTAATGTAATTCAGTACGTACGAATGTTCGCATTCGGTTCATTTTGGAGATACTAAGCCCATGTGAAAAACATCAAGGCGATTTTCTTTTACATTTAGAGTAGTCGAACACTGAAGGCTGTTCTGGACAGTTTCATGACATCGGTGCTTGCTGTAAACGTATTCATAACCAAGATTATCAGCCCCCTGCATTTTCAGAGAATCTTCACCCGAAGGAGGTATACTGTTCGGTCTAAAAAGGAAGCACTATATTTTTCATTAGTTACGATTATTGTTTCACTGTTAACTTGTTTGAGCTATTTTACCACTTGCGATTATTGCTCTGTTGCTGTCGATCGACCGCTTGGTTGACTGCCAGCCTCTGCTCCGTCCATGTCTCATCTTATCTGTTTTTTCTTCCATCATCCCACACAGCTCCATCCTCGTAGGCAGCAAATGTGGCTACAGTCTGCTGTCCACTTTGGGCGATCAAGTTACCGAGACGTTTTCCACGAGTAAGCGTTTCGTCAAACAATTCTGATCGCTTTGTCCATTTTTCTAGCCGGGGATCCGATATGTATCGTTGGTCGACTTTTCGATCGGAGTCTGGTGACTCTGGTCTCACAGAACGATATGCGCAAACTGTTGGTGTCACATTCACGAATTAACACGCTGATATGCCACTACCGATATACACTCACAATTTTGGCAGTGAAGTTGAACCAGCATGTGAGTTTAATGTACTTGGTTTGGTCGTACTTCCGTGTATGTCTACGCACTGTATCACGGCTAGATTGTACGGATAAACAGACCTTTGTTCACATTCATTCACATCACTCTCGTTTGAACAGTCGTCCTCCTGTCCTGGCGTAATTACTCTGGTGAGCCCACACCATAGGGGGGAAGCACTGGACTCGAGTTTCGCTCTTATTAGAGCTCATCAGCAGTGCATATTCAATGGCTGTGCCGGGGTTTGAACTCTGGACACCTGCCATGCGAGGCGAGCGTGTTACCACTACTCTACCAGTGCACGTTGGACGCATCTGAATTTTCACGTCTGAACGGCCTCTTCTGAACAGGAAATTTGTCCGGTGTTTCTAGATCCCGTCAAGTGGATGGACCTTGTCTTAGGCTTTCCTGGCACGTCAGCATAACCAAACAACACGAGATTGTTATAGGAACAGTGTTAAAAAGGAAGCTACGAATTTTTAGAGGATTGAAGTGTGAGAGACAGGAAGCTGTATGAGATTATGTGTATTGTTCCCTATGTAAAACTCTCATCATTATCATCCCCAGAGACAGCAACATTGATGCTTCACTGCCTTACAGCCACAAAGTTTATCTAATTATATTTAAAGCCCTAAAATGAAAACAGGAGAAAAGAGCGGGTGAGAAAGTTGACCTGGTGCTGACCTACCGCAAGCATTCTGAGGTGCCTACACCTCCAAGTTCCCAGTAGGGCTATCTGGGATGAAACCGACAACACGGATACCACTGACATCGATCAGCCGCCATTACTTGCACTGTCTCCAGCCAAGCGCAGAAGAGGTCACGGGGACTTCCTCTTGGAAGGCGTACTGCATGAACAACACCCAAACTCTTCGTAGTCACTTTCACACCCTTCTGCCAAGTTATACGTAGTCCATCTCGCGGTTTCCGCCTTGATACTTACAGCTAACAATAATCTCAGAAACTACCAGGATGGGGGTAAGACTCCCTCCTTTTGAATACGTAGGCTGTTTTCTGGACGTTGACAATCTGAAACACATCCAGTGTTCCAGCACAATTGATGCTCATATATTTTGTTACATATGTCGTGGTTTGTGTGGTGTCAGTGGTCCTAGACAGCGGATAGATAGCCGCTCTTCTGTTGTACTTTTTGTAGGTGATGGAATAACATGTCACTTGATTGTGTGAGCTAAAATTTCGTTTGTTCATGATTATTTCGGATTGTTCATCTGATGAGAGCGCCGCGGTTGATGAAATCTTGGCCTGCGACGGGATTCGACCGATGACCTAGTGTGTTCAATCGAATTCATCTAGTTGGCTAGCTTGTGGGCTATATAAATGATTCAAATGTGGCACTTTTTCGGTGCATTGAGCTGGTGTTCAACTCGGAGGAGGCACGAGGGCTGAGCCAGGTTGTCCAGACCTAGACGGTCGTCGATTGAAACTACGGGTTTTTGGGGTCGGCAGTGTCGCGCCATAACCGCTGAGGTATCTCGAGCTACAGTGGGCAGTAGGTTAAACTGTACAAAATATCGTCTCAATGGAAGCAGTTTCGCGGACAAATGTGACCATCCTTATTTCGGAATTTGTACTTCCACCGTCAGTCGACGTCATCAACATTTTCCAGACCATTTTGTGTTAGGTAGCGAAATCTAACACCACTTTCATGTGAAAAACTGAGTTGTCTGTGGAGAGCGAATCAAATGGCACATCACTTTTCGGTGGGTGTGCTGATCCAATATGTATACTCTGCTGGTTTACTAAGATGAAAATAAGCTTCCTAGTACGAAAGTTGGCTGTTCCAGCAGATCACTTGGCTTCGGAGCACCACCTGTTTGTAGTAGGAATGATGGAATAGTAACAGAATAAAACTGTTGACAAAACGTTGCTAACATCTTGAGTCCAACCAGAAACGACCAGCGACCACAGTCTACTTAGCCTACTGATCAGCGGCATACTAGCGATTGTAGTTCGCTTTTTGTGCGATCTCTGGATTTCAGCAACTAACTTCCTGAAGACTTCGCTAATCAGTTGAATGTGCGAAAATATCCAGTAAAACTCCGTAGCTCGCACACTCAACAAAGAGAGTCTCTGGTTAAACAAACTTCATGACCTCACCTCGCTGTGTCAAGCAGTGTTCCACTGTTGTGTTTTTGTAAAGTGAGGTTTGCGTAACGTCGTGAATCTGATGGGGATTTTCCTCCCACGCTATAGCGATAGTTGTCGGATCTATGGAGCGATTCTCGACCGGACATCCTTACGAATTTGCGGTTGGTAACCAGGTCTCTGCTTTCAGCGCACTTATAGAACTACCACTTGACCATCATGAATGTGTTTCCATCGACATTGTCAGACTCTGGCAACGCAGTGCGTTTGTTATCGACGATTCTATTCTAATCTTGTACGTTATGTGAAGATTTCGAAGTTAATCTATGCAGGAAGGCCAGAAAGCATTGTACGGCTGGTTCATCTTTATTTGGAGTAATCTGTAGTTTGAATCTCCAGGTTGATTATAATCCGCGGCCTGCCATTCATCTGCGTGTGGCTGATCAGCTGGAACCTAGACATAAAATATGGCCCCTGGTTCCTCATTCACACAGCTCGCGTCACGTGGTTTCATATTGACGAGCTCATGTTATTTGTGGGTCTCAGTCATTTGTACAACGACTGGAGGTACCAACATGAGTGAAAGTCGGACAGTATTCGGACTATCATCTTTGCAAAACCTCATCCTCAAGGGGTAACATAATGGTTGTTTGATAAATAGCCCCCATTTGTTGCTACTGTTTGATGCCACATTACGAGCGCTCTCTGTTTGATGCCCAGTCATGACTTCAGGTAGCTGATTGTGTGTGATGGCATGTCTGCGGATGATTGGCTAGTGTGTGTCCATAGATTTGTTCCATGATACCATCCTGTTACTTTGGCTTGGCAAGCCATGAATCCCTCACACGAACAAGGGCTATGGCTCATCTATCTGTCCGGCTTGACCTACCACCCGAAAGACCCTGGCAAAGCAATGTATAAAATTTGCCTATTAGGTAGGCTGAATCACCTGCTTATCATGTCTGCCGTATGGATACACGAACGCAGTGGGTGCGAGATACATGTTTCCTGAATGCATTCGTCTTTGCTTATTTGTTGGTAGTCTTTGTCCACTGCTTGCCGATACCTAAGGATGACTGTCAAGGAAACCGGGTGTATATTCACTGCCTGAGTGAAACTAAAGTTGTAAAACCTGGTTTGGTAACCTGACTTGTGACCCTTTTCTTGTTCCGTTCCGGATAATTCAACCTCTGGTGGGGTATACTTCGCACATCTTTAGCGGCAACCTATCCTGCGTTGCTAGGACACATGGCTAGCCATCGCTTGGCACATCCCTTATTGTCATTGGCTTAGAAGTTAGATAGTGAGGTTTCGGTTGTCATATCTGAAAAGAGGTTGTACGTGCATGCAGTCGATCCGTTTACAGTTTCTCAGGTCGCTTCTCCACAGATTTTGTTTTTCCTCCATGCTGTCCAAATTGACCTGTGAGTCCAACGCCGCTGGGCTTTAGGTCTTGACAGACGTGTTCAAAGCATTGCTCTAACCTGGTCTGCGGTAGTTGGTCATGCTCTACAGTTTACGCTGGTTAGATAACATGCTTCGTATACTTGAAGACGATGTCTCGCGAAACTCTTAGTTTCTGTCAGTCGTGTGCATGATGCAGATGTTCTGAGGGCGGGTGGACAGTGGCGTGTCAGCGCATCGTCAAGAGCTCACCTAACGGTCATGCGGACGATTGGAGATCCTAGGACCATCGTCAGAACCAATGAAAGACGACTCGGTTACGTAATCGATGTCGCTGTGCGTCGGAACTATCGTCTTCAGTATCTAGTTATCCACCACCCTGTTTATTGTTCATAACCTGCTGCCGTGTCTCAGTATCTATGCTGAACTGTTGCAGGCTTTCGGTTCCAGTTAATAGCAGTACCCCATTGTCGGCGAACCCAAAACTTTGAAAGCTGGAACCACTTCCTCTGGTAACGTGAATTACAGCTGCAATTTAGGTGGGACTCTGACGTCACGGTCGGACAATGAAAGAATTAAACAATGAGCACATTTCCGATGTTCACCACTTAAGTGTTTTGTCTCCCACTCCGGAAGATCATCATCGATACTATGACGTCAGTTTTCAACACTGATGCTGTGCTACCGGAAGATAGTTGATTTGGTCTTCTGTTGTGGTGGGACTCTTTACAAGCAGAACTTCATTCAGTCCTTATTGCAAGCAAACCTTACGTGGCGCGAATCTCACAACAGTCGCCTTGCATATTGCAGTCCGGTTGAGGACCATGCAACTCACCCAACCTGACCCGCGCACCAGAACAATTTACGCATGGCTCACGATATGAATAATTTCCAGCGGAGTGCCGTCTGCTTTCCTTTCATCCTCCAACTAGTGTCAACCTCGTTGGCTGCATGGAACTCTGCTTTGGACTTTACATCATCATCGTGATTGACAGCACTAAATCAGTAACATGATGGCGCTCAACTGCCGAACAATCATGAGGAAATAAAGCCTTACAAATTCTAAATCTTTGTTTCAGCGTCTCGTGGTTTGCGTCGAAGACGGAATATTCATTCACAACCTTCGTGACATGCAGATGCTCCACCGAGTGGAGGAGACCCCACCAAACCGCAATGGGGTAATTGCCCTGTCATCGGCTGAAGACAATTGTTACCTGGCCTATCCCGGGTCCCATCGTGTTGGCACAGTGTATATCTTTGATGCGATGAACTTCCGCGTAAGTTAAACCGAGTTTGATTGCATTTTTGACTCAACTATGTTCATATTAGTTACCGTTTCCCTGTGTCTTTGATTCTAAATAACCTGTGTTTTTGGTCACTGTAGGTTGACTGTTTTTCGTATTTGTGCCACAGAATCCTTCTCCGCAGAAGAGTTGTTTTAACAGAAACTGAACCGTGGAAGGGTCTGATGTTCAGCCTCTTTGGTCGAATCCATAAACGGTTGAAGGTCTCAATCGGTGAAACGTTTCCAGCTGCATCGATATGGTTGCATACGAGTAGGTGTGGAACTGGTTTAACTCAAACTCTCAAACTGCTCTTAGGGAACATTTCGCCTCTGTGACATACGCTGGGTTTCCCAAGCGAAAAAGTGTAAGTGTTTGTCCATGTTGACAAACCATTGGTATGCATTTCTAGGGCACATGGGCACTGCGCTGCTGGTTGTTGGTCCGTTCATCCAGTTCGGCTGTTTGCCTCTGATTTGGAACCACCTAAGAGATCGGTGCTTGGAAAGCCACCGTAAGTTCTTTTACGATCCAGTTCGTCGCGAAGAGACTAGACCTTATCGTGGTGCGATGGTTTGCGTACCTCAGTAGCCCATTGGGCCGCACCGGACGATGCTTGTGTAGCATCCACAGAGTCTCCCCTGCCAGGTCGGTCAATGAATAGAGGTATGACAAACATTGTCTCCTGGCCCTCCACGGTGTTGGAACGGGTGTGGCAGTTTGTTCCTCAGAATTTGTGCTACTCGAGCAGTCTCAAGGCTATCTTGAATTCAGGCTTTTAAGCCAAAGACTACTCCTCCCGTGTAGGTTTGGGTGCCCTGGCAGTATCTTAGCGCATGTACATCCATGAACTTTAAAGATAAAAGTATCTTCATGCCACATCGGCGGTCGCGTGGTGACATCAGTCGGGTCGGTTTATTAGCTGCATACAGCAGGGCAGGTCATCATCAGCATCATTGTCAGCTGTAAGAACCGCTACTTGTCGTACAGTGGTTGTAGCTACCACAGTTTCGTTCACCGATGATTTGGGGAGGTGGGGTATGTAGCTGCGCATTGGAGGCGACAGCTGATAAATTGGTGCGTAAATACAGCACTGTCAGCAGACTGTCAAGTGGGTGGATTGGGAAGGGAGCTATGCATTGAAGGCAATAGCTTGGATGCACGAGTGCTATTGATGGCGCGACTGGGCCATGTCTGACAATGTCTTTAACCATTGATGTGGCCCGTCTTGGGGTCCCCATCCAGGAAGACGGCAATGATCAGCGTAGCTGAGTTTG